>CABFWO010001612.1:60999-78101 GCA_902155825.1 Timema genevievae
ATATATATATATATATATATATACTATACAAGACTACAACATTCAGAACCACTAGGCTACTGTATAATATTGTTTTGTGTGATTTTTTTCCCCCATTTCTTTAAGTAGAACGTTCAAACCAAGCCTAAGTTTGTTTTCAACATCTTACTTTACATTATAGAGCTCCATACTTCTATTCATATAATGCTGGGTACATTTCATCTAAGCTAACCTCTTAAGCCAGTTAACAATTGTGAAGCTTGCCTCGGTGGCGCAGTTAGCTAACGCGCTAGTCGTGTTGAGCTCGACTGCTGAGGACGAGAAGATCGAGGTTCGAATCTCGGTCGGGTGGTTTTTGCCCAAGTGGTTTTCCACTCTCCCTCCACGCAAATGCGGATTCACTTCTTCTAACTTAACCTTTCCAAGTCCTAATCTATTAGCTTAATTAGTACTTAAGCGTATAACCCGAACGGGTAGTAAGATGCGGTGCTAAAATAAAGAGTTGTGTATATGGTTTCACTTAACTTAAAAAAACACCCATATCGGCCGTTTATATTTTCATACACAACATGTTGGCCAACACGATACCATTAAGTTGTGTTAAAATATAAACGCATTCACAACTTGTTGGAGATGTTGACCAACATGTTGGAGTTGGGAGGATGGAGTCAATGCCAACATGTTGGCTGACTTGGGAGATTCTGTGCGAGTGTTATTGGGTGTAGCCTTCCGACGCACGTGTTTTGTTTTCAGAATTAGTCCAACTTTTTGGTTTACATGGTTTTGTAATTATGGAGTGGAACGGATATAGCGCCACTAATTGAGTTGTATCAAAAGTATTTAGTTGTTTGGAACGTTGCCTCAGCTGAACACAAGAATTCAAATAATCAAGGTGATGTACTTTCTGCAATAGCTGAGGTTGTTGAGCCCCCTCACAGTTTTTTTTAAGTTTTGGTATTTTCTGCAAGAATAAACATCCTGCAAACACAATAAATGAAGAAACAGCAAGTAATACGTCGTTCTACACGGCCATAAATGTGTAGACTAATTGAAAACTAGATGAGGGCCCAACAAATTAGCATAAATAAACGCGGTTTACTTTTCCCCATATTTTGGCTTCCAAATTGTTACATTAAAAAAACAAGGCTTGAGATGAACGTCCTATTAAACATTATGTGACCACTGTGGGCATCGAAACACATACCTGTTTACCGAAACCTTGAACAGACCTTAGTTAGATCAGGGCCTACAACGCTATTTTCCAACCAAACAATTGACATTTACTTACAAGTTAATTTGGCACGAAGGATTTTTTGCAATGATATTCCCTCATGAATGTAACCTTTATGCGAAATGATAACAACTCACTAAATGGGATAAATTAGCTATAATTAATTTAATGAGAAATTTGATCCCATAATTTACTATAAGCGAGGAAACATGAACCAATTAATAAGATAACCCACACTGGCTGTTGGCAATCGGACAAATGCGTCAGTCACGTATAGTCTGGTTTTCAGGTGGTGGGAATGTCTGGGTTCAAATCTCGGTCCAGATGATTGAAGTTCTCCCACTCCCCCAAGGGTTTCCCACCCTCAACTCCAATTTTTAATGCAAATGTGGGTACATTTTCTTTAAATTATTTCTTCCTTATTCCTCCTTATTACTGACCCGTTAATGTAAATATTAAGATATCCAGGACGAGTATTAAGACAAACACAAAAAAAAGCTTTTTTGGGGGGGATCATGTCTTATCACCCATCCGGTATATCCACATTTAATATCCCTAACGGTGTAAGGATAAGGACTAGAATTTTAAGGAAATGCACCCACATATTGTGTGGAAGGAGAGTGGGAAACCTTTGAAGATAAACCACACTCCACATGCCTAGATGATACTCAAACCCCGACCTCCCAGTCACCTTAAAAAACAACCTAAATGAGGCTGACGTTTAGTCCACGTGCTCATCTATACGGGCAGTGAACAAAACAAGGACTTTTTTTACCCACACATACGTTGGTTAAATTTAGTCTGGCTTACCGATGACCGGAAACTTGTGGTTCGAATTCCGGTTGAGTGTACTGAGGGTTGTTTATCCTAAATGGTTTAGTATTCTCTCTCCACAAAAACGTGGGTACATTTCCTTTAAATTCTGTCTTCATTATTCTTTACCCTATTAGTGAAATTAACTTTATATGAAGTGATGGAACCCTCAAATCCTTAAGGCTATTCGAGATTGGAGAAAATATCAGATTCAAGATTAAAAATAAAATAAAAAAAATGTGTAATTTAAGGAAACTAAGACAACTTGAAAGAACAAACTAATTTCAAGAGGATGTTCCTGCGATGGCCACGCTATGATGGTACTTGTTTTGAGAATGTATCGAGGACCAAATCAAGACGGACTAAAGTCTTCAGGAAGGAATGGTCGGTCTTCTTTAAGAGCACTAGATCCTACAGCTGTGAGGGGCACTTAATGTCCCTGGTAGGTTTGAAGAGTATTAACACTCACCTGTTGTCGTGGGAACGTCTATTGACAGTGAGAGTTTGAAATCAGCTTTTTAACTCGGATACTTCTACATGAACACACCTTAGAACCAAAAGAAAAATAAGTTGTGGCTGACTGCTAAATTATTCATTTCCCCACCAACTCCTACCGAACATTTTGGAAAAAAAAATCAATACTTTTATCTTGCGTGGTTTTGGTTGGCTTTAAGTGTTTGAACAGAGGAGGACTCAACTTCCCCGTCCTCTTTGGAACAGCTTTAGCATGTTACATGACAGTCCGTTTATCTTGAGCACGGCCGGGTACTCAAACGGGGTGTACATATTTAATTTTTCTCCACTTTCCACTACCCAATATAGTTCCCGGTTTTTCAGACAAAAATAAATAAATGATAAGAATAATCTTCCCAAATTTTACTTTTTCTAGACCTCCTCGGAGAGAGAAGTAGTGTGATAGTAAAAATCAAACGCGATTTTTTTAAAAAAAGTCAACTTCTCATGACCCCCTGAAACCGAAAAAGTGATTTTCACGGTTCTCTCTGTTTGTCTGTCTGTCTTTATCTCAGCCTAGAGTCGAAACCACTTTATGGATCGAGCAAAAACTTTATATTTAGGGTTTTCCCAAGGTTTCCCGGAGGGGCTCTTGAAATTATATATCTAGCCCTAAAATTAATTGAAGGGCTAAAAGAGATCAAATCAATTTTTTCAAAATTTGAGATACGAATTAACTTAATGTTGTAAAGTTGTAGTACTATTCAAAATTAAAATCTTTTATTTGGAATATATTTTTATAAAACCAATAGTTTCTGATATATAGCCTATGAAATGTGAAATTGATTGTTATGATCTTTGGTAGACAGAGATATTCCTCTTTTCTCAATGTTTCTAGAAAAGTGTAGGCCTATATTATTTAATTTATGCTCTTTGGTGGAGTGTTTATACAACATTATGTATTGTTTATTTTCACAAATCTTACGAGTTTTTAGTAAATGTCTATTTTAAGATAAAAGAGAGAGAAAGTCTGTGCGGTGCACAGTACCATTTATTTTAGTTCGGGGCAGACAAAACGTCAAGACTCAGGGTCCGACATATTCTCGAGGTCAAACATTTTCCCATTTACAATACTTTCCCTACCTTTAAATTAAAAATAGCCAACCACGCACCATAAGATGAACCGTCGTTCACCTTGATGAAGAGACATTTCCTACAGTCGGTTCGCCATTGGAGTGCTGTTAACTGACAACAGAAGTTATCAAATATACTCTCATGTATCCGTCCGCCAAACCATAAGATCTGCGAGACTATATGTTGTTCTAATATCACTTTAACCAGTCAAAGCTTTCACAACAATCACATTTTGTTTTTTAATTATGTTCTTATTTTAACAGTTTTTACATTATTGAGCCACAAACTTATGAACATAACCATTTGGATGTGTTTGTTGTTGTTGTTGTTGTTGTTGTGAAAACAGCGTCTGTGGTTCACTTAAGAATGCTTTACAAACAATAGCTTATAAAAGGCTGCGTTATCTTCACAAATTAAGATACCGAACCAGATGAAACGAAGGCCGTTGATGATGTCATACAAACGGTGTTCGGTTGAGTTTATATGCATCTGTCTACAAAATAAAAAGTTTCATTTAGAAACTAATATTTTGTATGGCTCTTTCTCAAAGTTTTAAAAACATATTTATTTATTTATTTTGGTAGCCAGTTATAAGAAGACACAGGTGTGAATATGATACTTTTTAATTTACTATAACATCCACTATAATATCTCTTGTTGCCATAAACATGAAACAGTAAAAAGCTAATTACGGATTAAATAGCCAAGCTATTATATTTGCTAGTTACGATTACAGTCGCAACTAGATATCATATTATTTAAATTGAAAAATGACACCTGGACACTGGAATAGAACCAAGGCCCTTTGCCTTAGTACGACAAATCACCAATGCTCTAACCACTGATCTATCCAGGAATCACCCCATACCCAGGGTCATTCCTAACTAATATTTTACGGCAGAGTCTGTGATAGACGTGTGGAAATCGTCAGCTACACACGAGTGATCAATTAAGATCACGAACTACCAGATAACGCATCCTCCTTCAACTCGGATGGGCTTTATGCTGCCAATTATACGAATGAGCATTGGCATAATAATCCAAAGGTCCCGGGTTCGATTCCCATGTATGGGTGTCATTTTTCAATTTAAAGAATATAATAAAAAAGTCTTATTACTAACCTATTTTGTTTTTTAATTAGTTAATAAAAATCCAATTAAACACTAATACTCAGATAAATATTATGGTAATCGTTTACTAATACTTTTGATTGATAATATAGGATTAGTAAGTAAATAATAGTTATTTCCGAATAGGTTAACACTAGTGACACTAAACCAATGTTTGCAATAAAGAATCTTCCGCCAACTGTCAGTTACAACTCCTCCAGTGGCGAATGGACTGTGTATCTAGCTGTCAGTTACAATAACTCCAGTGGCGAATGGACTGTGTGTCCAGCTGTCAGTTACAACCCCTCCAGTGGTGAATGGACTGTGTATCTAGCTGTCAGTTACAATAACTCCAGTGGCGAATGGACTGTGTATCTAGCTGTCAGTTACAATAACTCCAGTGGCGAATGGACTGTGTGTCCAGCTGTCAGTTACAGCCCCTCCAGTGGTGAATGGACTGTGTGTCCAACTGTCAGTTACAACCACTCCAGTGGTGGATGGATTGTGTATCCAACTGTCAGTTACAACCACTCCAGTGGCGAATGGGCTGTATGTCCATCTGCAGACTCGACAAAACAAGCGAACCCAGTAGAAGCGAAATCAAGTTTCGTCCGACCAGCTGATTGGATCATATTGTGACGCAGTGGTACAACCTAGCCATACACGTGGCTTTGGAACAACACATAGTCTTAACGATAGGTCAGGGTTCAAATCCTGTTTGCGGCCTTGACCGCAAGAAGGTGCTTTCATCGGCAAAATGGTCACCTGATGACATGCCGAGGAAAAATAAATACTTTTTGAAATAGTGAGAAGAAATTATGCAAGATGTTAGATTTATGTTTTTAAAATATCATCTCATTAAACTCATATATACATATATAGTTCCTTTTATTGCTTCGCGTCTTACTTAGGGATTATTTATTTTTTTAAACCGGTATATTTAAATCGATGTTTTAGTATCCGATATATCAATTAATTCAATGATATATTTTATATGTCTGACTAAGCTTTAGGATTTGTGAATCAAAATAAATTGAAAGGTTTTTTACTACATTTTAATTAATCGAGTCGAATTTTTTCCTATTTTTACCAAACTTCTCTGATATTTTCAACATTTAAATAAAACGTTTAAAAGAGAAAAGAGGTTAAGAATAGCACTGCAAAACAGCAGCCATCTTAATACCACCCTTACCCGCTTCAATGGCCGCGTGGTTTAAGGGGACGGCCAGACTGGGTGAGCGAGCACGCGAGCGACTAAAAAATAAAATAGAAAACATTGATTGGTTGTAATGAGAGGTGGCCAGACTGATACCTATATATATATAACTGATATGTTAAAATACTTCAATAGTATAATCAAAGTAGGCCTTTACAAATAAGAATCACCATTAGCGTGTAGAGAGGATGGGAAAACCACAACAATAAATCACTTGTCAAAAACCACCCTAAGTTCACTGAGCCAAGATTCTGAGCCTCGTCAACAACGCAATATATCTATATTTATATATATACACACACACACATACATACATATGGACCCCATGGCGTCAACCCGCAATCGAGCCATACCGACCAAGCGGCCACCGTCTGTTGGCGAAGAAGGTGTCAACTTCCATGGATAGAGGGTGTAATGTGGTCAGCACAACGAACACATAGGAGGCGGTTAACCTCAGTTTTCTAGACCGGAGCTGCTATTTCTTTATCCTAGTAGCTCCTCACTTGTCCTTGAGATTGAGTCGAGCCCGTTCCAGACCCACTGATTCACATAAGATCTGCAGGCGCTGGGGATCGAACCTGGGACTTCTGGACGTGTAGCTAGAAACCCCAAAGGGGGTCTGATCTATTAGATTATAATCACTAGGGAGAATAATTGACACACCTTGTTTATTACTACTTGTCTGTATATTTACACAAATTTGTCAGGAACTAGGAATGTAGAGTAAGGCTAGCCGTACACTGGATCCGACATTTGATTAAAAACAAAACGTCGAGTCTTGTTGGTTGCAGTGTGTGGGGTTCTGTTTTTCTGTCTTTAGACTCCTTGATATTGTCCTATTCTCGCCATTTCTAAATGAAAGCCCACTTTCCGCCATTTACTATATATTAGCTTCGCGCTGGTGCGTGCACAGTTCAAACCGTCGGAAGGTGTCTTGTCGAAATACGAAACTCGAGGGACCTTCGTCCAACAAGGGGAAAATGTCTAACGACGTAGAAAGGCGTCTAAAGACAGTGTCGAAGCCAGTGTGTGTGGGCCTCCGTTTAACCCCATGTTGAACGGAGCGCATCAGACACCTTCCGACACTGTCAGACAAAGTGTCTTGTCGTAAGGTCAAATGTCGGATCCATTATGCGGCCTGCCGGAGGAAATGTATGCAACCACAGGGAGAGCTGGAAATTATTTAGCAAAAAAAAAAAAACTTCATTACACCCAGCCAAGATTATAAGCCCCCGTGACTGACGTTTTTGTCCGCGTGTCCACCGGTGCGGATAGTGGAGAAAGTAATTACTTTACCTAATGCGTTTATGATCCCAATTTTTTTTCCCTATTATTAACTTTGTGGTTTGAGTTAATAGATCCCATTGTCTGTACCATTAAAATACAACCTTCGTGCAAGTGAGCCGCCCCTGCTCAGCCGATCACCGGCTGCAACCTACATTACATAGTACAGAGCAACAGCGGACTAACACACTCACTGGAAAAACAAGCTGGAGGAACCAGGCCTCGGATTAACACTTTGGGAAGGGGAGGCTGTGCCAAGTATTTTATTATTTTACTTAAGAAATTATTGTCAATAGAAAATAAATGCTTATTTTGACGTGAATAAGTCTTTAAATTTGCTACCATACGGGGGCAATCCAAAAAAACCTAATGATAACAAAATCAGGGGATACAGTTAGGTGTTGTGGTTTCGAATCTTTCCTCTACATCCAAAATTAAATTATACCACTGGATAGCTAAAGGATCAAAGAATTCATTACGATAAGCGAGAACAGTGACGCATCGCGCGCGGTGGAGGGGGAAGCGCCGCCATTTTGAGGTTATTTTGCTGCGTATCGAGATTTGCAATTAGTATAACTTTTGACTCGGAGAAGCTACGATGTTCGTTTAAGTTTTAATCGTCAGCTGTCGTCAAAATCTATCGATTGTATATAAAACATTAGTTTAAAGTAGTGACAGTGAATATAATAAGGTGTTAGAATAAAAAAATATTATCAAAAATACAGTTTGGCGTTGTAGTATTCACGTACAACACACGGCCGTGTCCATGACACAGCCATACCCCATTTTTTCTGTCAAAATTCAACTGTACCGTCTGCAGATATGTAGTATTTCCCGTTTAACAAAAGTAAAGGTTGCGTTAATTTATAAGCACGGACTGTTGGACTCCAAGTAAACCGGGCTACCAGTGCCCCTAGCGGTTCATATTGGGTACAATAAATGAACAGACAAGTATTCGATTAGGGAATCTCGGCTTTAGTTTGGGATACATTTTACGAAAAAACCTATAAAAATAAAGAAATATTGAAATATAATATTACAAAATAGATATGACAAGTCAAACCGATTTATTTGCGGGGTGGTCCGAGGCCCCTAACCTCAGGGGCCCTTGTGCATTGGCACACGCCTTAATCCGGGCCTGGGAGGAACGTGTTCAGGGCGAGAATCCCGGTCGGGGGTACTGAGGGTGTTTTTTTACTAAATAGTTTCCCATTATTCTTTTACGCAAATGAAGGTACATTTCCTATGCATCCTGCCATCTTAATCCCTACACCAATAGAGTCATTAATATATATTCGCATAACCCGAACCAATAGAGACGAGGTTAAGTCCTGCCCCGGTGTGAGAGCGCGGACAAAGACGTCGAGTCTCGTCTTGTCTGGTTTTCCAATCGGAGATCGGGGTTTGAATCCCAGCTGGGGGAGCCGAGGTATTTTTTCTATCTGTGACGTCATGGAAAGTTGGTATAGGATTTCTCAGTTTAATGTATTTACGTTTTATTCGGCCAGTTTTAACGACTTAGCTTTTAAACAAAAACCATAAATTCTTAAATAATTCTAAAAATAGTCTTACATAGTCACAAAATAATTTTTTTGATCTGAAAAATATTTTTGCAAACGTATTTTTTTCAATCGTTCACAACTTCGGCTATTTGGTTTTTCTACGAAAACGTCTATTAGGAATCTTCCTGCCAGGAGGTAGATTTTAAAAAACGTTAGTGAAAGCAAATGACTATCTAGAAAAGGAAACAAGAAAAAGGTAGTTTTGAAATTCACATCTGTCCAGGCGCAAATAGTAGAGTGAGTGTATATACTCGTCATTGGAAGAGGGGAAGTGTTATCAGCAGAGGCCTAACAGAGTTAACTGCTCATTTTCTTCTCGCTCTTTATATTTCGTACATTAGTATCTAAGTGTGCTAGGGCTTGGAGTGCTTAGGTAAGTTAAATCCAACCAGCTTCGCAAAATAATCACCAATTAGGCAACGTCGTTAATTTATCGCTTTCTATCCACGTATGATATGCCGGTACGCTTCCTCTAAGATTCTAACTTCCACATCTTTACTCCATTAGTGTAAATATAAGGTCAATCCGAGTGCACCAGTCACACACGATCTTGCGCATGCGCAGCTCTGCCGGGTACTTATACCCTTGTTCCTTTGAGAAGGTCCGGCTAGTTTTTTTTTTGCACACCGCGCTGCATGCTGTTGCGAGTATTACAAAATAGAGCAAGCAGTCAATGGCCCCCCTTTCCCTGTCTGTTACAACCAGTATTTCACCACATTTCGGACAGCAGGGTGTTAAGAGAGAGAGGGGGGGTCATTCTCCCCCTTCCTCCTTCCGTGGATTGTGAGAGGGTCTCCTTTCTCTGTCTCATACACAAAGGAGGGCAGCGCTGTGGTTCAAGTAGCGGTCGGTCACTCTCTGATATAAGAGGATGTAATTACCTGACAGATTTAACATTATGGCTTGGCTGTCCACATGTTATATGAGGGAACTTGGTTCAATTCCAGGGAGTGGTGTTATAGTGAGGGGAGGCAGCGCTCAGGTATCACTAGTTGTAGGAGTGGAAGTATCAGGAGGTAAGGAATCCAAAGGAAAAAGTTTCGATTCCTTTATCAGGATGACAAATATCAGTTGTAGAAATATTTGAACAATCTTACAATAAAATATATTTGATGTCAATATAATAAGATTAAATAATTTTACACAATTGTCTAAACTTTCTCACATAGTTCTCACATAGTTTATAGTTTGAGAAACAGTTTTCTTAAGTCTTTTATCACTATTTACAGTCAAATTTTCATAGGAACGGTCTTATCTGACAGATAATAAGGTGACTAGATCTATTTTCAAGTATTCATACGTCAAGTCCTGTGATCTTCAGCTGTCACTTTATGTATGTGTTATTGATACCTATAGAATAACACCAATAAAATAATAAACTTTGTCATTTTTAGCCTCAATGAATATGTTTGAATTTTCTAAGGGAACTTTCATATGGAAATTGAACTGTAGGCCTACGCTTGGTTTTTTATTCTCTGAAAAACAAATATATCGTGTAGAGCACTCCTCAGATACTCATTTTAAACAAAGTTGTTGGAATCACATTTAAGAAATAATAATAGAATTTTCAATAATAATGTTCAATAAGTTCGAGGGCACACAAACCTCTGAGACACCCCTTATCACTCTGCAATATTTACTCTTTTTTGTTGTTGTTAATTCTTATGGGGAAAAATTGTATAGTTGTGATTTGTCTGCAATTTGCTATCGACAACTTTCAATCATCAATATTCTAGCTACCAGAGATAAACATTATAAAATATAGATGTCCTCCAATTCCCTCTTCAACAGCTTTCTTTTCATTTGTTCTGTTCAATAAACTTGTGAAAAATATAATGTTTATTTTCAATGGGTTCAGCTACAGCTCAATTTAATTTTTTGTTGATTTTTAGAAAAAAAAATTGTTGCTAAAATTGACTCTTGAAACTCATATTAATTAGCTCAGAATTATATTCAGATGCTCTAAAATTCCCTCCCACAAGGTTTAATACCTGACATTTTCTCTCGAAAAGGGGAGCGAGGAAGGGAGGGTGATGCCACAATCCCCCAGCTGATGGGACTTCAATCCGCCCCCCTCCCCATTTGGAATCGATGCCCTTGCACAAACTCAAGGGAAAATATTTTCACAGAAAAGATCGGTGTTTTTTCCGTTTTTATAGAGACACTTTTTTTTTGTCAAAATAAATAAAATATTGCTCCAGTAGAAACATAAGAGAGTAATTTTCTTCACATGTTGATATCAACAGTTGTTGAATATCTGTCAAGGATGTCCTGGAATTTAATGACCACTTTTTCTCTGCATTTAAAAAGTTTATCATCTAATGTCGCTATTATCATGACAGATATTCAACAACTGTTGATATCACCATGTGAAGAAAATTAAACTCTTGTCTATATTGGAGAAATATTTTATTTATTTTGACAAAAATAAAAGTTTTGCTATGAAAACATCGAACACACTGACCTTTTCTCGCGTTCCAACCCATTACACCTTAACGACAACTACCCCCGTGCCCCCTCCCCTATTTGAGAGTGAAAATCATTTCGATTTACCTGCATGACCGAGAAAACCACGGTCTTTGTCGGCAGAGGTTGATGTGTTGAAGGGCCGCAAGGGGGGAGGGGGGAGGGATAGAATAATGGTGAGAACCCGACCTCGAATGCGCGTGCGCGGCGCCTTTTAGTTCATTGCCACGACGACAGATAGCATCTCTCATCTCGCGGTAAAGGAAAAGCTCGTGGGATTTTCGTGTCATTGGAATAAGATTTTTTATTGTTGTTTTGAATGAAAGTGTTGTTTGTTGATGGTATCCTCAAAAACAATGGAAGTGGCTCTTCAATTAGGGCAACATGTTTTCATAGATGACCCTGGAAACTAATTACAATAAGCGTATTATAATATGAGTCTGATCATGCGCAGTCTTTAAGAAAACCTTTTCGAGAGCAATGCGCGTTTGACATTTAAAAAAAAAATCTTTTTTAATTAAACAAGAAAATTTGGCGAATATTAACAGCTAAGCATAGTGTTATTGTTGTCTCTAGGTAAAAAGTTTACCAAAGCAAACAAAACCGATGATCGTGGTTTCAAACCCAGCCGAGATCAACGGATTTTCCTTGAGCGATAAAAATCCGTAGCACAACTTCCTTCGGAGTGGGTGTAAAGCCGTTGTTTTCATATCGATGGTGGACCTTCCCGGCAAAATTGGTAGGCCATTTCGCTCTTGTACATATAAATTCAGTGTGGAAGTTAACGGGTAACCACACCTCCTTAACTCCCCTAGCACATGGAATCCATACCAGATGGTGTGGTCACCACTAACCAGCTGAAGGGTTTAGCCTAGCTCTGGATGGATATAAATCATATCAAAACAACCTAAAGAAGAGGACCTAATTATTTAAAAAAATGAGATAATATATTTCAAAGTCATTTAATAAAGAGATTTATATATTTTTTCTAGTATGCGCTGCCTGTTTTTAAATAATTAGCTCATGATTAATTTTCAATCAAATTTAGTGACAAATAATCATCTGAACTAAATTTGGCACCTACCTCAGCTAGATTATGTGTGTTTATTTTCCTTGGTTGATCTACAATATTCTACTGTTGTTGTCGCGCAGAAAACGGGAACCTGAAATTATTTCAAGTCGCACCGAGCAGACAACGCCAATCACGGGGAAGACCAGCTGGGGGTTCAAATCTACCCTTCCCCACCAACATTTTTTTAAAAAGCTTTTAATATTAAAATTCTGAAAAATGAAAAATTACATCTGGGCACGGGAATCGAACCCGGGACCTTTGGTTTAGTACGCCAATGCTCTAACCACTGAGCTACCCAGGAATCGTCCCATGCCCAGCCAGCGTCATTCTTCACTCAGAACACTCACTGGTTAGAGCATTGGCGTACTTAGCCAAATGACCTGGGTTCGATTCCCGTGTCCAGGTGTCATTTTTCAATTTTTAGAATATGATATCCAAATGGAGAATTCCTCACTAAAAAGCATAATTATAGCTTCAACTATTTGATTAATTTTAATATTAAGCTTTAAAATATATTAAACTTCAAATAACTTATAGAGTCATTCACTTTTCAAAAATTTGCCAGGGAAGAAACACTCCAACTCGCTCCTAAAAATATTTCATTTTCAAAAATGAGTTGGGGAAGACCACTTTCAATAGTTTCTAAAGGCATACAATTTTTAAAAAAAATCCAGGCGATGACAATTTCAAATAGCTTCTAGGAGCATCCAATTTTCTAAACATAAAATGGGGTAGGTAGGACGGTTTCCAAGAAACTTTTTTTGTTACTTAGGCCTATTCCTCCCTCCCCTCTTACACAAATAAAGTTCCACGACTACTGTATACAATAACAATGAACTTATTTCTGAGAGTTTAATAGTAAGTTTTAACGTCATAAACTTACAACTTTTAACACCCCCCCCAAATGAAAAATTCTCGCTACGTTTATGAAAGGCAATATCAATTGTTGATTTCCACGAGTCTCCATTTGAGTGTGTGTTCAAGACTGTAAAATGTGACGTCATGTTCTGTCGAGTGTCTTAGGTAGTTTTACAGCTAGGTGGTGTATCTTGCGAACCAACACAAAGAGATTTAAAACGTTCTTTACCTTGAGGGCAAATTAATCTTGTGTAGAGAGACGTGATCACTTGGGAAACAAGAGTCGTATCAGGGAAACGTGGACTAGACTAATTTGTCGACACAGGAAAGGAAGACGCGTCCCCTACGGTTCTTGCACGCATGCGCTTTCTCTTCTTGTTAAGGCATCCGCAATCATGGCTACTGGTAGCGAGCTCCCTGGGTTCCTGGTTACATTCCAGATGCTGGATATTGTAGGAATGCGTCTACAATCTGATTTTAATAGGAATCCCGTGACGTGAATACAAATATAACCAATGAATTTATATTCTTAGCCCGTTTAATTAATAATGTAAAGAGAGATTATACAGTAATCAATATGGACGCATTATTGGAGGCTTTTGATAACTTTTATATTATTAAATCAGAGAAAACATGTTTCTACAATGATACATTTTAGTGACTTTCAATTATTGTCGGTGCTTAAAAGTAAGCTTCCTAAAAAAAATCTAAAAAAATCATGGTTTACATCTTCCGGAATTCTGAGATGCGTTGCAGATGTAAAGAAATCCCACGTTATTTAAGAAGTATTTTGTTATTTCAAAATTTGGTTCGCGTTAAAATGAAGATGAAAAGAATAAGCATGTCCCAAAAGTCTATATATATATAAACAAGTTAGCATAAAAAACAGAAACATTAAAAATTGAAATAAGCTCATTTTTCAAGGAAGTTTCTCCCTAAATGTATCAGTTCTAAGATCAAAGTAAATGGTTAGAAACATAGATCTAACCTTTCTCAAACATAAATAGTAGATTCTTAACAAGCTCACAAAAGAACATTCTGAGATAATTGAGGGTTGTTTTATTGGCTTAAAAGCTTCAGAACTGTCATTCTCCTTAGAAATACAGCAGTGTGAGGATATATTTTACCTTCGAGTAGGCGGGGCCCTTAATGCTGGTTCTGTTACCCGTATAGTAGTTTATTTTCGAGCTAGGGTTGGTTGTTTAATTCCTTCCATTACCCCCATGCTCCGAATCTTATCACCTATTCAGGTTATTTACATATTTACACTGATGAGGTAGGACGAAGAAGGTAGAATTTAGAGGAAATGTGCCCGTATTTTCGTGGGGGGAGAGTGAGAAACCATTGAGGGAAAACTTCAACACCCTCATCCATAGGTTCGAAACATATATAAACAGAGAAAGAGATGTCTAACCTAAACGGGTGATATGACGTGGAGCACCAACTTCAATCATGCGTTAGCATTGTTCATCTCATGTTCCTCGTAAGTGACCGAACCCTTGTCCTGCTCTTTGTTACAGCAACCCCGAGGCGTCGACTGCGCAGGCCCACCACGTCGGTCTCGAGTTCCGTCAGCTCCGTCCTGAGGCCCAGAGGAGACCAAGAGACCGCCGCCAGCAGTAGGTTCAAGGTGCGGAGCCGTCTCACCCCCAGTGGTTCCAGTATCCGCAAGACGACTACCACCGCCCTCTCTGGGCCATCCAAGGATGAGGGTTACAAGGTGAGGTGACTGAAGAGTGTCGTGGGAATAGCTAGCACCTGGGACCTCCTGATTCTAGTGTAGTGTGGACCTTGTCTAGCAACCTGGGACCTCCTGATTCTGTGTAGTATAGACCTTGTCTAGCACCTGAGACCTCCTGATTCTAGTGTAGTGTTGACCTTGTCTAGCACCTGGGACCTCCTGATTCTGTGTAGTGTGGACCTTGTCTAGCACCTGGGACCTCCTGATTCTAATGTAGTGTGGATCTTTTCTAGCACCTGGGACCTCCTGATTCTAGTGTAGTGTGGACCTTGTATAGCACCTGGGACCTCCTGATTCTAGTGTAGTGTGGACCTTGTCTAGCACCTGGAACCTCATGATTCTAGTGTAGTATGGACCTTGTCTAGCACCTGGGACCTCCTGATTCTAGTGTCGTGTGGATCTTGTCTAGCACCTGGGACCTCCTGATTCTAGTGTAGTGTGGACCTTGTCTAGCACCTGGGACTTCCTGATTCTAATGTAGTGTGGATCTTGTCTAGCACCTGGAACCTCCTGATTCTAGTATAGTATGGACCTTGTCTAGCACCTGGGACCTCCTGATTCTAGTGTAGTGTGGATCTTGTCTAGCACCTAGGACCTCCTGATTCTAGTATAATGTGGACCTTATCTCCACTTGTAGTCCCCAGTCAGCCAGTATTTCAACACCATGGAGACATGAAGTCCTCATTTACCCTCGGTGGAGGTAGCCAGAAGCCCAGTAGAACATAATATAGCCGCTCATGTTCCTGATGACGCCCCTACCTGTCACAGGTTGTCTGCTACTACACCAACTGGTCGCAGTACAGACCCAAGCACGGCAAGTTCCTCCCAGAGGACATCCAGCCTGACCTTTGCACCCACGTCATATTCGCGTTCGGCTGGTTGAAGAAGGGCAAGCTCTCCTCCTTCGAGTCCAACGACGAGACAAAGGACGGGAAGACCGGACTTTACGAACGCATCATGTCCTTGAAGAAATCCAACCCCAAGCTCAAAGTCCTCATGGCTATCGGTGAGTTATTGTAAGCCTTCACTATAAGGACTGCCAGTTGGAGATTGATATTTCCATAATCAGCTCATGTATATATGTATATATATGTATATATGTATATATGTATATATGTATACATACATATATATATACATATATATGTATATATACATATATACATATATACACATATATATACATATATATGTATATATACATATATACATATATACACATATATATACATATATATATGTATATATATATACATATATATATATACATATATATATGTATATATATACATATATATATGTATATATATACATATATATATGTATATACATATATATATATGTATATATATACATATATATATATGTATATATACATATATACACACAGGGTGTGTATATATATACACACAGGGTGTTAGGAAACTCATAGCCCAAACTGCCACCACATAGCTTGTTTGAACCAAAAGTAATACAAAATCCCTGTATACTTACATCCGGAAAACTATGCTAATACCATTAAATTGGGTTCAAAGTTTCGGCGTACAGCACCTGGAGATCAAAGCTGTTCAAGCATGCGTGTACAACAGGTTGCATAGGAGCTAGGCGCATGCCACTGCACATGTAATAATGGCAAGCACTTTCTGTGATGTAGGACAGTTAATGATTACCCTCAGAACGTATTCCCATTTCTAGATGGACCCATTTCTAGATGGACTTGTGTGTTGTTTACTATTAATTGTGCTATGTTCTGTTGCTGTGCTCCAAGATGTCGAGGTGTGTACTGCCACTCGCCTAGCTCCTATGCAACTTGTTGTACACGCATGCTTGAACAGCTTTGATCTCTAGGCGCTGTACGCCGAAACTTTAAACATAATTTAGTGCTATTAGCATAGTTTTCCGGATGTAAGTGTATAGGAATTTTTGATTATTTTTGGTTCAAACAAACTATCTGTGAAGCTTGGGCTATGAGTTTCCGAACGCTCTGTATATATATATAGGGCCTATATAATATATGTATTATCAAACGAAATTTAAGAATCCAGGATTTAAGAAATATCAAATTCAAGATTCTGTAATTTTTGAGATATCTTTAAGTCACAGGATTTTTTTATATAGCTACTTTGCTACTAATTGGTGGTTCATCACAACAGAATTATAGAAAAATCTAAAAAAAAAAAAAAA
>CABFWO010001612.1:78237-113774 GCA_902155825.1 Timema genevievae
AAAAAAAAAACCCATCCCGCTAACTTACCATTCAACAACGTATTTATGTTATTATGAATACATTTTAATAATTAATTTTAACATGTATTTTTTTGGGATCAAATTCAGAATTTGAGAAAAACAATAATACTAATATGGTAGAGTTATTCTCTTATGTTACAATTATTTATTTTTTACCTAAATATTTGTATTTATATTCGAAATCAGTGGATTCAACTCCTCTTTAATATATTCCTACATATACCCCCGTAATTCCGGTCGCAAGCTTATTCTTATGATTCTTTTTTTATCAACTCTAAAGGTGCAATTTAAAAAGGCATTGGGAATAGAAGACTCAGATAGTGTGAAAAGCTCATTTTTAAAATATGTCTTCCCAATTAATTTTACTAAAAAAAACC
Organism: Timema genevievae; assembly: GCA_902155825.1. Lineage (NCBI taxonomy): Eukaryota > Metazoa > Arthropoda > Insecta > Phasmatodea > Timematidae > Timema > Timema genevievae. Next base: position 78,636 of record CABFWO010001612.1, read on the forward strand.
TTTGTTATTTGGCCTTAAAAAATAAATTGAAAATGAGAGTCGAAACTCGTGAATTATCACATGAAAAGTGTAATCGTAGTGAGAGGGTTGATTTGGGACACTTTTTTTTTCTGTAACTATTAGCATTTACATTTTATATCTCTACTATTACTATTATTATTACTATCGTTATTATTATTATTATTATTATTACTCTACCAAAATGTATACGATTTGTCAAAGTGACAGCTGCAGAACATTATTTTAACGATAAGTATTTTAAAGTTGATCTGGTATATTTTGTAACTGTCAGACAACTACAATCGTAAGCCAATCACTCTTCATGCATGTATTATGGACAAACAATAAGAGCAAGGTGAAAGTGTCCGGAGGGGGGGGGGGTTTCTAACCCCCACCTATCCCCCGTTCCAAAAGTATGACTAGTAACGTATCTTTATGTTCCTCGTCAATGTATTTGGGCAGGTAGCTTATTTAGGTCTTATTAAATTCATAACATCCACAACCTTAAATTACGTCTTAGAACACTTTAAAAAGTATTAGATGAAAGATATATGTTTTCACATCTCCTGTAGGGGGACTTCACCTCGAGCCATGACAGACTGAAACCCTCGCCGCTTCACCCCTCCCCCTCCCCCCCCACACACATATATGATAATAAATAAATTTCTGGCGAAAGATTGATTCATACGTTCATAAAAAATTCACACGCAAGCAAAAACGTATGTTGACCCATAATGTTTTGCAACACAAACTAGAAACAGCTGATTACCGACAGATGTATTTCGAGTGCACACACAGCTCTTTAATATCCTTTTCACGGTGGATGTTTTCCATTTATTGTGTTGTGTAGTGGAGCAAATCGACACAGAGCTAGAACGAAACTCACGCTTTCCATTTGACGAGTTATTTAAAAAAATTCACAACAGAGGACGCAACTGTCTGCATATTTCTCGCTTTGTGGACGCATGTGCACTGATTAAATTGGTTGGTTTTTGAAATTTAATTGGGTCTCCCAAGCAGATGTTGTCGCACAGACTCGAGAAAGTTGAAACAATTTAAAGTCGCGCCGAATAGATAGCGCCGTTTGCACTGATTTCCAGTGATATACTCAGAGCTCACTGAGTTACACGTTTCTGCTCTCTGAGTGGATATGTATTTGGCCCTATCTCGCGGTAAATAGTTCAGAGATATAATAAACACCCAATTTTTGACAAACCTCTGCCTGTGCTTCCAGAAACAGTCCAATCACACCACTTCCATTTATTTGTGTTTGCGTGAATAGTGCTAAGACACAACAAGAACCCCGGTTTTTACCAAACCTAGATCTTTGCACTCATAAACCGTCAAAGCACACCACCTTCATAGTTGTTCTTGTTCACAGGAGGTTGGTCTTTCGGCACTCAGAAGTTTAAGGTGATGTCAGCCACGAGGTATTCACGTCAGACCTTCATCTACAGCGCCATCCCGTTCCTCAGGGACAGGAATTTCGACGGGCTCGACTTGGATTGGGAATATCCTAAAGGAAGCGACGATAAGAAGAACTTCGTCCTTCTGCTCAAAGGTAAGGGATCGTTCGCTGGTGAAGGGCTGCTGTATTGAAAGAGCTTCTATTTTTTCGTTGAGCTAAGAGCAGCAATTTTCTGAAGGTAAAAATCATCACACTTATCGAAATATAGGCTCGGACGCCTAAAAAAAAGTCCACAAATAACTTAGAACTGTCTGTTGTGATCGTAACAAAACATGACTGCATTCTTTTATGGAAGTTTAGATATAGTTTCCTTATACCCTTCATCTTAATGACAGAATTTCGTAAAATATCGTTGAAACTGAACTAATTTTACATGCAGTTAAAAAAAATATTCAACTCAAATTTCAGGATTGTTTTGGTATATCTGGGTACTCAAAAAACAAAGAAATGTGTCCATTCCCACTATTTCCGACACGAGCTTGGTAAGCTTGGATGAAACAATAGAAGAAGCATATGCGTGGGCTTGACACCCAATTCTATCTTTCTGAATTTTCATCAACTGTTTCGATCTTACCTCTAGCTCACCTTGCTGGCCATCTGAACCACAGTCGGTAGCCTCACTCTTTATCCTTCTTACCCTCTTCTCTGTCGACAGCACTGATCTCGTCTGTATCCAGTACTACTGGGTCCCTCCTTACTCCCATCCTCCCATCTGAGCTTCGGTCTTCCCAGTGGCCTTCTTCCCTTTGGTTTCCTGGATACACATGTTCTATAATTCCCTTCTCCCTTCTTAATACACGCCCCAAACATTCAATTCTTTTGCTTCTTTGTATTGGTTTAATGTCAGCCTCCAGAGTTACTCTTCAAGGATTGTTGCTGCTTCTGGAGAATTTAGTGTTCTTAACAACATTCCTTTTTACCGTATTCTATTTGTTGATCCGTTTGGATCCAGTTCATTTATTTTATTTTTTATTTGACTGAGGTATTTCACGTGCACTTTCTGAACCGACTGATTATATCAGAACACGATAATTTCTATGAGTGAGAGTGAAAGGGCCAATCAATTGTGCCGGGAAAGGTATTTCCACATACCTTCCAGGGTTCTCTTACATTCCACAATTGACATGGGACTGATAGCTTTTTTACCCTCCGAAGGAAGTTGTGTCACGGATTTTTATCGCTCAAGAAAAATCCGTCAACCCCTGCTGGGTTTAAACCCACGAACATCGGGTCCTGAGGCGGGCACTTAACCCCAAGACCACCAGGGTCAACTCCAGTCCATTTAAAGTTGTTCGCTATTATGAATATATTCTTAATATTAGATCAAATATTTAGATAGTGTTATTTCTATATTTAAAGATAGTTATTTGCTTATTTAATTTAAATATTTTTTAAACAAAAATATTACATCTTATTGTAATGCACCGTAGGACCTTTGTGCCCGCCTAGATTTGCCTCATAGACTGGAGATGGGTTGGGTCGGGGTTCAGATCCCACAGAGGCTGAGACAGAGGAAAACAACCAAAGTGTCGGCAAATAGCAATTGTGCGCTTGACTCTCGAGGAAAGACAATGACGCCCTCTTAACACTTGGGAGCAATAACTCGCCTCCAATCGGCCCATACATCACCGATGGGATGATACATTCACTTCGCGCGATCAAATCAGATGACGGGTGAAAGTACCTCTGTATCGCCTTAAGGTCAGGAGCAGTCAGCCACCGCTGACCTTCAACTTTCATACCATCTTATTTTCTCTTACAGAGCCATATTAATCGTCTTCAAGGAGGGGGCGGCATCTCGAGCGAGGTTAATGTACAAGTTTTTGAAAGTTTCGTGATGATTATTTTTCCGATGATCGTGCAATTATTTAGGTAGACGTGTTTATTTTGGTCGTTTATTAAGTAGAATAAAATACATTCACGATCTAAGTTTACTTAGATGACAGCTGAAAAAGTTACTAGAAATATCTCTAATATATCCCTACGCCAACAGCTGACATCTGTCACTTTGGATAACTGTAATGAAAAAATATGGTAATGTTTGAATTTGATAGTTAGCCACAGTAATTTAGGCCAGTCTTATTTATATATTTGTTTGAGGTCGGGCACAAAGCTTATTTATCGCTTTATTACACTTAAAAAAATTATTATTCACAACACTTTCATAAAAGGTCTAACGAACATAGCTTCAAAATGGTGACCGACGCATTTAAACCATGTGATTGAACATGACGGAAACAAGTTTCTCTTTACAATGATGCACCCACGCAGTGGATAAAAATATTTTATTCAGTTCAATATTTCTAAATATGATAAAATAATCATAAAATAATTTATCATATGTATTAAAAATAACAAGTATTTTCTCTTTTCCAAGTAAATACGATGCCTGTATTAAAAGGTATTAATGTACGCACTATATTACACATCATAGATAACATTCCAAAACGGAGAATAAGTACTTTTAATTATGTTTAAAATATTGTTTCGGATTTAATAAAAATAAATTATTAAAAGTTATAAAACAGTGTAAGAAAACTTAAGTCTACGTTATTTTAAATGTAAAATATAACATGTAGCTAAAAAACTTAACATTTATAAAAAACAGTGATCCTTTATAAGTGTTGGCAACACAAAACTTAAACATATGATTTTTGAACTGTCATCCAGGTAAAAACCTATCATGAACAGACTCTACATATATTTTTGTTTGGGCTGGGCTTATATTCAAGAATAACGCATAGCTATTAGTGAATAGTGCATAACACATTGTGCGCAAGAAACTGAAATAAATGCTTATCAATTATATTGTTTATAATCGAAACACAGGGAATAGTATACAGCGCGTAAAGTTGATCTAACTTTAACTTTTTATGTGTTAGCCCTGGACAAGAAAATAGATGGCCCTTGTTTCAGCCAATGAGAATGCGAGGAGATACTCTAGCCCAGTGGTTCTCAAACTATGGTCTGCGGTTCGTTAGAAAATGTCCAGCTTCGACAAGTGACAGGTGGGTAGTATATTAGGGTGGATGGTCCACGGGTGCATCTAACGCCTATTAAGTGGTCCACCATTGGGGAAAGTTTGAGAAACACTGGGCTAGACCAAGGGTCTGCAACCTACGGCACGATTTTAATAAAAATCATATAAAACCTTTATTTTTAATTAAAACCATTGATGTGAGTAGTGATTTTTATAACGTGTCTTATGTTTCAATAATTCAATTTTTTTTTTGTTTCGAAATTTCAAAATAATGTTTTTAGAACTTAAATTTTACAAAACACATTCATAACTTTTGTATTTATTCTGATTTATATTAAATATTCAAGAAATGGTAGCTATTTAATGTATTCGATTTAGAAAGATGTTGTTACATTTATATTTTACAAGATCAACTTAAATTAGTTTTAATTTTTATACTATTTTTATTTTTAGCACAGCGTCTTATTACCCGTTAAAGTAAGTATACCAACATTTACATGGAGGGAGAGAGGAAAACTGTTTTGGAAAAAACCACTCTCTCAGTACACCCGACCGAGATTCGAACCTAGACCTTTCCGTCATCGTCAGTCTAGTCTACTGCGAGATCATGCTTTATATCATTCGGCTATCGAAGCGGATAAATACGATATTATTATTATTATTATTACTACTGAGCCCCGCCAGTTAAATATTGACAAATAAAAACCCCAGCTATTTTGAATTATCATTCTGATCTGTTACAAAATGATGTTCATATGAAAAAATCTAAAGTAATTTAATTTGTATGTTGTGATGATAATTTTATTTATCAGATAAGAATGAAATATTAGAAAAAAACCACGAAATAAAAACTTTTTAAGTGATTTTAGTGGATAAACTTATAAAATTATACATATTATATTATTTTTTTCAAGCATAATAAATTAACAAAAAATAGTCTAACTTCTATCAGACTTTGAGAATATTTCACATATTCAATTTAGAGTTCGCTTCGAGTTGGAAAAAAAGAAAAGGACTTTGCACATCTTTATTAGCTGATATAATCAGTGTTTACACAAAGTGAACGATATATGTCCCAAATATAAATGAATTGTTTGTTCTATGTTAATTATGTATTGTTGAATCTCAGGTTTTTATAGTTCAGATGTTTAGATATACACCTTGGAAGCTTTGGAAGCTTAGGAAAGTTACTTGGGTTTCCGTCAACAACATTATGTACTCAAGGTAAAACCTACCGATGAGGAGTAATGTATATAAATGAATTCAGTATACTAAATATTAAGGGTGCCGCCTCTTTAAGCGAGAGATTGCCACGCAGACGTATATTTAATTCTACGATGCGTTATTTTAAAATATGGTTCACGCTAAAATAAAGTCAAAAGATTCTAACAAGGCTATTTTTCCCTAACGACCTTAAAATTAGGGTTTTATTAATATAAATAAGTGTTAAATTATAATATTATCTCATTTTCAACGAATTTTTAATCATATTTGCGGAGCTAGGAGACTAGACTTGTTGAAAAAGGGTTGCAGATCTAGCCTTCCTCTAACAAATACAGTAATTGTTAATATATTTGAGAACTAGCAGCGAACTTTCCTCTTTACCTTGAGATAAGAAGTTTCGAAGTTTTGTTTCCCTTCTTTCTTATTGACATGACAAAGGGTAGTTGTAGGTGAAGGGCGAGAGGGAGTATAAGCTTAAACAGATTATAGAAATAGTTCCAGAAGACGACACAGCCATGCCAATGTTCCGCGGAGATTCGAGGAAAGATAAAAAAAAGTCTAGAATTTTTTTTTCTGAGTAATACAAATAAATCTGTTTTAATTTATGAACAACTGTATTTAAAAAAAATTCAATTATTAGGATTTTAGCTATTGAACTTTTGAACACAATCTTGATTGTAATTTTTAATGATAAAGGTACAATATAAAAGAAATGCACCCGCTTCGGTGACCGAATGGTCTAAGGCATCACTCTCTTGTTAGACTAGCCCGTTGAAGACGAGGAGATCGGGTTTCATATCCCGGATGGGTCTACTGAGGGTTCTTTCCCCTAAATAGTTTAATTACTTCAGTTCCTAAGTGAATTATTTACTTCAGCTCCTAAGTAACTTTATTCTTGAAGGAACCTTATGAAAATCAACCCCAATCACCCAAAACAGCCCTTAGATACACCCTCTGTGTAGGGAGAGATGTAAAGCATTTAGAAAAATTCACCCTCTTAACGTCCGACCGGGACTCAAACCCCGACCTTCCCGTCACCGGGAAACACAGTATGTTGTATGCGCCTGAAACCTTAGACTACCGGTGATGGTGGTATAATTATCATTACCGTCATATTTTTTTTTCTTTTTTTGTGTTACTCCTGCGGACTATATGGCACAGTCATTAACAGTCACTTTCTCGCATCCAATTAACCTCTCGTGGAAGAAGCCGCAAGATGATGACGTAGAAACTCTCGCGGAAGCGTGAGTGGGCGAAAAAAAAAAGAAAAAAGTTAGTTGAATGCGCGTGCACTCAGTGAAAATGAGAGGAATTTTCTAAACGCCCGAGTCAAGTCAACCAGCTGAGATCAAATCAGTGAATAGGTCATCATTTGGTTTCTACCAGAGGTATTTACAGTACACTTTCTACAGCGAGGTTAAATCGGAGCACGACTTACAGACTTGCGTAGCTTCTAACAGTGACACCTGGCTAATAGGACCAAAAACACGGGAACATAAACTCACAAACTAACTTAAATTATGGAAAAAACAATTAAAACTACACAAAGAATTGTAATATCTGGGTAATAGGACGAACATAAACTTACCAGTTAGCTTAACAGAGAACATAAACATTCATCAACTAGCACTCCATTAAAAAAAAAGGCCATGACGCCAGCCCGCAACTTCGCGCCAACTTCTGCAGGTAGAGGGTGTCATGTGGTCAGCACAACTAACTATTCAGCCGTCCATTAGTGTCAGTTTTATAGACCGGGGCCGCTACTTTTCCGTTCAAGTTGTCCTCACGAGGTTGAGTTTGACCCCGTTTCCTTTCTTCAGTTGCTTTTCTTAGCACTTCTGTATATTTTTATACCATCTCCATCCATGATATTTTCAACATTCTTCTGTAGCACTACGTTTCAGATTCTTCTAATATTTTCCAATTATTTGCACCAATGGCTCATGTTTCACATCCATTAGGCGTGAGGTTCCAAACATAAGTCTTTAGGAACCTTTTCCTTAGTTCAAAATTTACGCTAGTCAAAGTTAATCTCTTCTCTTTATGAAAAGCTTTCTTCACCTACGATATTCTACTTATAATATCATTCTTTCTTTTGTCATCTTCGGTTCCTTTACTTCATAAGTAGCAAAACTCCTTTACTTGCCATGGCCGTCTTCCATTTATGGATTCATTTGATTGATTTCTCCTTTACTTGCCATGGCCTTCTTCCATTTATGAGATTCATTTGATTGATTTCTCCTTTACTTGCCATGGCCTTCTTCCATTTATGGATTAATTTGATTGATTTCTCCTTTACTTGCCATGGCCGTCTTCCATTTATGGATTCATTTGATTGATTTCTCCTTTACTTGCCATGGCCTTCTTCCATTTATGGATTCATTTGATTGATTTCTCCTTTACTGCATATCATGAATTTTGTTATATTTTTGTTGATCCTCATATTATATCATATTTTCAGTATTGCAGCCATTCTTTTCAGTAGTTCTTGAATATCCTCTTCACTTTCAGCACAAACAGCAATGTCATCAATAAAACGAAGTGTGTGTGTTTCTTTGGTAACATTAATTATTTCCATAGCACGGCTGAAAAATATAAACGTGTGAAGCGGCGTGCTAAATTCCGGAGTAGCCACTTCTTTGTTTATTTTTAGTGATAGTTGCTATTATTTTTATTATTTCAGTACATGTTTCTCTACTGAATTAAGGTGGGATGCAGGGAAACGCGAGAAAAGGTTTAGTGTTTTTTCATTTTTTATAGCAAAACATTTTATTGGTCAAAATAAATCAAATAGGCCTATTGCTTCTATACAAACAAAGAGTTTAATTCTCTTCACACGGTGATATTAACACTTGTTGAATTTCTGTCATGAGCATAGTGGCCAACTTTTTTAAATGAAGAGAAAAAGTTTTAATTACATTACAGGACACTCTTGACAGATATTCAACAACTGTTGATATCAACATGTGAAGAAAATTAAATTTTATGGTTATACTGAAGCAATATTTGATTTATTTTGACCGAAACAATGTTTAGCTATAAAAACTGCAAGTATATTGACATTTTGCCTCGTTCCTTGCATCTCCACCTACATTAGTAAAACATCGCTTGTGTGTGTTCATCATAAAGAAGATGAAGGCGCGACCACGCCCGATCAGACTGAAGAAGGCGATAAGGGTCTTCTTGTTGGACAATGAGGGTCGCTCTTGAAGGCTTTGTAAGCTTGACTGGCGTGAAAGGCAGATTATACGATATTAAAGTAGGATGTCTTTTAGGGCAGGATTAAGAGACTCTGACAATTGACATTATTAATGATGTCGCTTTGGTCCCGTGGTCAGGGTGGCTGTCTACAGATCTAGAAAAAATCTGGTTTCGTCAGAGGTTTAAATTATGTAACTTAAATGCAACGGGATTATCATGATAAAAAGTGACAATAGTCACTATCATCGGCTTAAGGGGAATGAGATATTGCCCATAAGATGTTGCACTTAAGTAAAATATTAACAAAAGCCTTAACAGTACAAGAGTTTGTTGTTTACTGGAATGAACACAAAACTATGTTCTATAGCCCTATACATATATAAACTTGTAAACATAGTTTAAAAGTTTATATTTTCCCTTTGAAAAGTCCAACAATCCACATATTTATGTTGATCATTAAGAGCTAAATGTCCGGGAAACGAAAGGTAACTGTTATAGGAGCGTAGAATGAATCTTTGTGAATAGAATGATGTCATTTAATAGTCACAACACACTGTTATAGGAGCGTAGAATGGATCTTTGTGAATAGAATGATGTCATTTAATAGGAGGGTCACAACACATTGCTATAGGAGCGTAGAATGAATCTTTGTGAATAGAATGATGTCATTTAATAGTCACAACACACTGTTATAGGGGTGTCGAATGGATCTTTGTGAATAGAATGATGTCATTTAATAGGGGAGTCACAACACAAATTGTATTGTCATCTGTATTTTCTTCCTCCCCTGTTTGTTCTTTTACTGCCAGATTGTTTCACCCAGTAAACTTATATATCCCGTATTTGCTTTCTGGTGTTTAGGAAATTTTTATAGACTTTTCTAGTGACGTTTCGCCGCGCTACTATTGCCAGCTTGAGTCCTTCAACACTGGGCCTCGCTAGTGTCACTGCTAGGAGATGATAGGACTAGCCACAGCGATCCTAGCGGTGAAGGACTCAAGCTGTCAACAGGAGCGCTACCATTTTAACCTGGAGGTTGAGTGTCTGGGTATATTATTTGTCTTTGCCATAGTTTCAAATATACCGGCTCTTTAGTCACGAACGGAAACCTCAGGAGAATGGAGGGAAGTGTTTAAGGAACTGAAACCACGGTTTACAAGGACAGGTATTTGGAGATTTAAAGGATGAGCCCCCTTCTTGTCTCGTGAACGCTTTTTACTTTTTTTTTTATATTCAAACGGTACAGATTCAACAATTTCTCGTGACTCGTCATGTGTTCGTGGTGACAACTCAAGAGCAACTAGCAGGGGAACACGGAGTGAAGCCGCGTCGTGGCTTTTCACGATCACACCGTTTGTTCGACGGCGCGTCCTTTTGGTATGTACGGCGAAAAGTCGTATCGTCCGAAAGCGGCCCTACTACCTGTCATTAGAGGCCGACGAGATTTGACCAAACAAACGTTTCCACTCCCGGCTCGTTTTCCTGAAAGTGTTTACCCGGTGCCTGTCTTGAGTTTTAGCAAGTGAAATGTGACATCAACTCATTTTCAACAGCTTTTTAAGCACATTTGTGGAATTATGAGATTAGGCTTTATGAAAAAGAGCTCTAGATTTAGCCTCCCTCTAACAAATACAGTAGTTGTTAAGATATTATAGAACTAGCAGTGAGCTTTCCTCTTTACCTTAAGATAAGAAGTTTCGTAGTTTTCTTTCCCCTTCTTTCTTTATGAAATAACAAAGAGTGGTTGTAGGTGAAGGTCGAAAGGGAGTATAAGCTTAGACACAACAAATAAATGGTTTCAGATAATGACACAGACAATTGTATTTTAAGCCTTGTGGTCTGACAGCAATTAATCCTTTTTCGCTGACCAAGATGGCCCCCTTAAGATTTGTATTTTTTTAAATCAAAAATATTAAATTAGCTCATTTTTCACGTGAAATATTTTCAGTTTTTAGATCAAAGTAAATGGTTGGAAACATATAGTTTTTTAAATAGTCACAACAGAACATTCTACATTAATGATTGCGATTTATAAATGTCATAATAAAAATTGCAGCTTGTAAGAATGGTTATATTTTAGCCAGACATGTCTGAAATCACCACCAGAGAAAATCGAGATTGATGTGATTGGTTTTTAGTGTTTGTTCTTGCTACCGCTGCGTTACTGTGCTGTTTAATTCGATGACACTTTTAATTCAGTTATTATTAATCGAAAAATGTATAAATTATAATTTTCTTACAACTCACAAATAGGACAATGCTAAATAATGCTAACTTTGAATTAAAAGCTAGTCTGGCTTTATTTTTTCTGATAAAAATATGGTTTATCGATATCGGTATATTTGAAAGTTTATTCGCAATTAAAGAAAGTACACATTATAATAAAACAAAAACCACACATGAGATGCCTTTTACGATATTGTGTATTAAATTTGATTCAAATCGGTTGAGAACTTTAGACTTTGAATTTCAATCAATAATAACACTATGAAACTGTTACAAAATGTGTAAGCAAAATCTTCTTAAAATAAATCGTTTCAATAAAGAAGTATAGTAAAAAAAAATACTTTCCGTTAACTAAAATTAAGACTACCGAATATTCTTGACGTGTAAATGGAAGAATTGTCTCACAATTTTATCAGGATCGTTTTGATTTCAAAGTAGAACGTCGACACTAATGGCTCGTTTTTAATGTTTGTGTCCTCTTGTTCGGTTTTAGAACTGAGGGAAGCATTTGAAGCAGAAGCCCAGGAGGTGAAGAAAGCTCGTCTTTTGTTGACTGCAGCGGTACCTGTCGGCCCGGACAATGTACGAGGAGGATATGACGTTCCAGCTGTGGCTAGGTAAACTCTAGAGACTGCATCTCTGGCTCAACCGATAACACTTGTTAGATTATGGAGGATATGGCATCCTGTCGGTAGTTAGGTAAACTGTAGATTATAATAAAAATTTCCTAGATCTACTTTTATATCAGGTGACCTGGTGGTCTAGGGATAAGGTGTCAGACTTCTGTGCTGAGGGTCCGGGGTTCAATCCTCGGTCCTGGCACAGATTTATCTGAATACCAAACCCTTCCTTCACCTCTGACAAGATTTGTATTAATCACAACCTGTGAATGTGTGGAATGCCAGGCCTCCACCGTGGTTCGGATCCCACGCTAAACTGTAGGTCCTCCATTTCATCTCACAATCACCCTACCATTACACATTAGCGTAAGTGCGTATAACCCGAACGGGTAGTAAGACGCGGTGATAATAATAATAATAATAATAATAATAATAATAATAATAATAATAATAATAATAATAATAATAATAATAATAATAATACTTTTATATCCATACACCAAGGAATGTGTTTTTCATTTGTCACTCTAGGCAGATAATGTCACATTTAATAGTTAATAATATTAGATGTTTCTTTATTGTGACGATCATCCTTGTAAGCACCTGTTTGTTCCCTCAGTTACCTTGACTTCATCAACCTGATGGCGTACGACTTCCACGGCAAGTGGGAACGCGAGACGGGCCACAACGCCCCCCTGTACGCGCCCTCCACCGACTCTGAGTGGCGGAAGCAGCTGAGCGTAGACCACGCCGCCAACATGTGGGTCAAGATGGGGGCGCCCAAGGACAAGCTCGTCATAGGGATGCCCACGTACGGCAGGACCTTCACCCTCTCCAACCCCGAGGTCTTCAGGGTGAACGCGCCGGCCAGCGGTGGAGGGAAGGCAGGGGACTACACCAAGGAAGGGGGTTTTCTGGCTTATTATGAGGTGAGATTATCAATTTAGATTGTCAGTTTCTCTAGTGGTGTGCATACATGGGTCATGGCAGTCTTGAGCCTCCAGATATTAGTTGACTGGTAACCACTGATATACTGTTATTGGTAAAGCTCCATTTGATGTCCTCACACAACAATTTTTCCAACAATAGTCCCATGGAGAATATACAGGCACCTGAGACCTCCTGATTCTAGTGTAGTGTCAAGCACGTGGGACCTCCTGATTCTAGTGTATTGTAGACCTTGTCTCCACTTGTAGTCCCCAGTCAGTCAGTAATCCAACAGTAATACTCTGGAGACTAGACTATCACCTGGGACCTCCTGATTCTAGTGTAGTGTTTAGCACCTGGGACCTCCTGATTCTAGTGTAGTGTTTAGCACCTGGGACCTCCTGATTCTAGTGTAGTGTTTAGCACCTGGGACCTCCACATGCTAGTGTAATGTGGACTGTGGGCCTTGTATCCTCTTGGAGTCCTCATCCTGTGTTCCAACAGTAGTCTCCTAGAAGTCCTTTACAGTAAGTTGTCCCCTGGAGGAGAAGCTAGCCTGTAGACCTTGTGTCGTGCCCGGCGGCTCTACGACGTCATGTTATATGCTCGCAGGTGTGCGACATGTTGAGGAACGGGGCATCCTACATTTGGGACGAAGAGATGAAGGTCCCGTACGCGGTGCAGGGAGACCAGTGGGTGGGTTTCGACGACGAGCGGTCCATTAGGAACAAGATGAAATGGATCAAGGATGGAGGGTTTGGCGGCGCTATGGTGTGGACCGTGGATATGGACGACTTCACTGGAGACGTGTGTGGGGGCGGCGTCAAGTACCCTCTCATCACCGCCATGAGGTGAGTCACAGGCGTCAAGTACCTGCTTATTACCACCATGAGGGGAGTTACAGGCGTCAAGTACCCTCTCATCACCGCCATGAGGTGAGTCACAGGCGTCAAGTACCTGCTCATTACCACCATGAGGGGAGTCACAGGCGTCAAGTACCCTCTCATCACCACCATGAGGTGAGTTATAGGCGTCAAGTACCCGCTCATCACCACCAGGTGAGTCATAGGTGTCAAGTACCCGCTCATCACCGCCATGAGGTGAGTTATAGGTGTCAAGTACCCGCTCATCACCACCAGGTGAGTCATAGGTGTCAAGTACCCGCTCATCACCGCCATGAGGTGAGTTATAGGCGTCAAGTACCCGCTCATCACCACCAGGTGAGTCATAGGTGTCAAGTACACTCTCATCACCGCCATGAGGTGAGTCACTGGTGTCAAGTACCCTCTCATCACCGCCATGAGGTGAGTCACAGGCGTCAAGTACCCGATCATCACCACCATGAGGTGAGTCACAGGCGTCAAGTACCCGATTATCACCACCATGAGGTGAGTCACAGGCGTCAAGTACCCGCTCATCACCACCATGAGGTGAGTCACAGGCGTCAAGTACCCGCTCATCACCGCCAGGTGAGTCACAGGTGTCAAGTACCCACTCCTCACTAACATTAGAGGTTACACACAATTCTAGCTCATTTGTGAATGTTGTGGGTGAATTCAGACTTCATAATTTTTTTAATGAGCCTATAAAATTACTATTTTTTTGTTTCATGGAATTCTGCCCACAAATTACATTATTTTATTGGTCAATGAAGCTCGAAAGTTACATATTTACACTTTATATCTTAACACGAAATTAATAGTAATGTTTACGGCTTGTAATTCATTAACAAAATGAGAATTATTTAAATCAGCTATTATTTTTCAAACTGATACTTTTAGAGAGGAATTAATAAATATTTTTATATGACTCTATATGATAAAAATTTAGAACAACACAAAACGTCAAGATCCATCAAACACTCAAAGTAGAAATTTATCAAGATTACAATACTTTCTCTATTCGAGAAAGTATGTGATTTGTGACATTAGATTTTAGTTATTTTTTTTAACAACTGTGTTCATTTTTCCCCTCCAGGGAGGAGCTTAGAGGAGTTTCCAGAGGAGCCAACGTCAAGGACATCGACTGGAGCAAGATAGCCAATGCCATCTTGGTGGAGGCCGCCCCCAAACCAGCCGCCATCAAGATCCCCGTGGGAGAGGTGCTCAAGAGGGTGCGTGGTTCAACCCACAGACCCACTGCCCTGCAGACCAACGTCAACACAAGAGGTGAGAGTCCTTCCTTGAGGGGTAGGAGGGTGTATACTTCGTACCTTTAAAAACTGGACACCCCGAAAACAGGAACGAGCGTGGGAACTGTATCGAATAAATTACTGTAATGCCATGCAAAACTTAGTTTTAAGTTTAATCTTCATAAACTTTAAAAATAGTAAAATAACCTTAAAACATTAGTTTTTGTGCACCACGTATTACTATAATAGGATAGAGACGAGGAAGGTAAACGTTTAATGGAAAATGTACCCACATTCCCCTTGAAAGAAAGTGTAAAACGATTTATGAATAAAATGCCCTTGTAACACCCGGATAGGATTCGAACCTCAACCTTTCCCATCACCAGAAATGTAGTATAATATGAACTTGGCAACTTAGTCAACGCAACCACCGGTGCGGACTAGGTCAATTGGCTGAAGTGGCATGAACCGAACTAACGAGAATTGCGAGACTTATTTTACCAATGATGTAATATCAAACCTATCAGCATAGGGATCAAGTCAACCTTCACTTCATACATTACCGTCTGTGTTCACCACACAAGCGAGAAGGTTAAAAAAAACCGATCGCGAAATAAAAATGACCGGCGAATCTAAACGAAAGTGAAAGTGGTCCAAGCTGCGCCATTCATATATTAAGATCTCAGATTTATACCAACAAAGTTTGATCTTTCAGTTTACTAAACAGCCCCTAGGCGAAACTAAACACTACCTTATTACTTTTTTTTTCTATTAGCATCGGGTCTTACTACCCGTTAGGGTTATACGCTCATGTACTAATTGCACTAATGGTTTAAGGATTAGGAAGGTTTAATCTAGAGGAAGTGCACCCGCATTTGAATGGAAGGAGAGTGGAAAACCATATTGGGAAAACCAACCTCAGTGCACCCGACCTAGATCGAGCCTCGATCTCCCCTTCTTTGGCAGTTTAGTCCAACACAAGATTAGCGTGAACAACCTAGCGGCCACCGAAGCGTGTGACATTAATATAAACTCAAGATTCATTGCATACATCCCAGATTCAAGAAGGCCAAACACTTTTCTCAGTAATTTGTTCAAACCCACTTCGGTGGCCGCGTGGTCTAACGCGCTAATATCGGAGTATACTAGACAGCCGATGACGGGGAGATCGAGGTTCGTATCTCCGTCGGGTGTATTAAGGGTGGTTTTTCAAAAATGGATTGCCCCTTTCCCTCCACGAAAATGTAGGTACATTTCCTCTATATAAAACCTTCCTAATTCCTAAAACTATTATTGTAATTAGTACTTTAGCATATAGCCTGAACGAGTAGTAAGACGCGGTGCTAATATATATATAAATGTGAAGAATGCCAGGCCTCCACCGTGGTTCGGATTCCACGTTAAACTGTAGGTCCTCCATTTCATCTCACAATCACCCTACCAATACCATTACACATTAGCGTAAGTGCGTATAACCCGAACGGCTAGTAAGACGCGGTGCTAATAATAATAATAATAATAATAATAATATATATAATTATTTATATATAGCTATATAATTATATATAGAATATATATATATATATATAATAGGTATTAATGTCCCTATGAAATGAATGTGAAGCTAAACATTACATGGATGTCAGATTAGGCTCTGTTTATGTTATATTAGCAGTGATTAGTGAGTAACAAATTAATAATAGTGTGTGTCCCAAAGTCTGTGAGCTTGTTGTTTGCGGTGTACTCCGGGTGATTCCGTTACAAGTCTGGGTGGGTCTGCTCGGCTTGTTAACAAGTAGCTCATGGTGTCCGTTCACCCCAACATCACCCGTGAGGGGGGGGGTCTTGTATAAAAAACACGGTCACCTTTTATTATTTTGAAATTATTTTGAACTCACCTTGTGACGTGAACAAAGTCGCGAGGCTACACAATGCTTTTTTTTTTTATTATTTAGCACCGCGTTTTACTACCCGTTCGGGTTATACGCTTAAGTACTAATTACGCTAATGGATTAGAAATTGGGAAGGTTGAATTAGAGGAAGTGAACCCGCATTTGCGTGGAGGGAGAGTGGAAAACCATTTAGGAAAAACCACCCCCAGTTCACCCGACCGAGATTCGAACCTCGATCTCCCCGTCCTCGGCAGTCTGGCTGAACACGACTAGCGCGTTAGCCAACTACGCCACCGAGGCGGGTAACACAATGCTGAAAATGTACAGGCTGAATCAGTGTAGGTACCTGCTTTTTATAGCACAAGGTAGACTGCGTGCTGGTCTCTGAACCTCATATGGCAACACCGCTTGTCAACACCGGCTTAACCTAAATTAGCACCAAATAATTAAAAGTTATTGCCATTTGCCGATTATATTTTGTAGAATTAAATTCAACGTGATGGCTTATTCCCGCCATTACTGTGGGTACAAGATTTATTTATTATTTTATTTATTTATCACCGCTTCTTACTACCCGTTCGGATTGTACGCTTAAGTACTAATTACGCTAATAGATTAGGAATTGGGAAGGTTGAATTTAGAGGAAGTGCACCCGCTTTTTCGTGGAGGGATGTGAAGTCATTTAATAAAAGAATACCTTCAGTATATACCGACTGGGATTTGAGCCCCGATTTCCCCGTTATCAGCAAGTCAGAATAAATGAGTCTTACGTTTAGTCCATATGCCCACTGATGCAATTAATTAAATTTGATGCATTCACTAAAACTATTACAAAAGGTTTTAAAATTTGATTTTAAGTAGGTTATTCTACGTTTACTTTATTAGCCGACTTATTATATCAGTACATGACTTATAAACTTATTTAAATCTAGAACAGACACAACACCTAGCCCTCCAACCGTTAATTCATCACTGTGAAAGGGGAAACCAACATTTCCTCAATTATATATTTTTTCGACCATGCAATGAACCTAACCCGGGACCCTTAGATCAGTAGGCAGAAACTTTACCAGCCGAGCTAAGGTGTCGGACTACTAAAACAGAATTAATAAAATCCTCAGTACCAGGATCGGGTGTTTTCATTCAATGTTAAATATAAAGTTAGTTTGTAAGTCGTTTAAGGTACAAATATGTCCCCCTGTATCGTCTAGCAACACCTCTGTGTGTTTTAGTGCGCACGCCGCAGGTGTTCTGCTACATGACGAGCTGGTCCCAGAAGCGTCCCGGCGCTGGCAAGTTCACCCCTGACAACATAGATGCAACCCTATGCACACACGTCATCTACGCCTTTGCCACTCTCAAGGATCACAAACTGGCACCTGGGGACGAGAAGGACATCGACATGTACGAGAAGGTGGTCGCCCTCCGCGAGAAGAACCCAGATATCCAGGTGAGACACTCAGTGGTTGGTGACGGACATGGTCTGGATGGTGCTGTGATCTGTTGGCGCAACTCGGAGATCAACAGAAATTTCAGGCAGTGGCAGTTAGCACTAAGAGTTCAACCGGTGACTATAAGATAAAACTGCCACGCCTAAATAGTACAAGCGGTGACCGTAAGAAGCACTGACACTCCCAAATAGTTTGAGCGGTGACCCTAAGGTAACAGTGGCACTCCCAAATAGTTTGAGCGGTGACCGTGAGATAGCTCTGACATGCCCAAATAGTTCAAGCGGTCACCGTAAGAAGCACTGACACTCCTAAATAGTTTAAGCGGTGACCGTAAGATAGCATTAACCCTCCTAAATAGTTTAAGTGGTGACACTAAGGTAACACCGACACTCTCTAAGAGTTCAATAGGTAATCGTAATATAGCACCGACATCAGATTCAAAATGTGTTCAAGCAGTGGCCCTAAGATAGAACCCACACCTAGCACTCACTTTGTTCAAGCAAAGGTCATAATACAGCATTGACACTCCCTAAGATTTCAAGCAATGGTCGTAAGATAGCAATGTCACTTGACACTCATTTTTCAAGCAAAAGGTCTTAATATAACACTGACAAAAACCTGGCGATGTTGTCTCCATCTTTGATCTTTTATTATTTTAATGGTTCACTAAATTACTAGCTTAAATCCATAACACAGTTTAAAGCATTTGTTTTATGAAATAAAATACTCTAATCAACTATTAAGAATCGAATACTATATTATAATAAATATGTTTTGAGGTTTAATACATTTATCTTGAACGTCAGTAGATTAAATGTTAATATCATTTTGTCTATGAAAACTCATCAAATCATTTGAAATTCAAGGAAATGTTAAATGTGTAAGAAAAATAAAAGGACTTCTTCTTTTTCTCGTTTCGGCCAGCTATAGACCACGTTCTTTCAACTGTTTTCTTCCTTGGGCTATGTACTCACCACTTTCTTTGACTGGGCCAAATATTTTTCTCAAGATCTTTCTTTATTTGGCTTCTAGTTCCTCGGTCAGACCTTTTATATGCATCGCGGAGCATTCTGCTGCGTACAGGACCTCCGGTAGAATAACTGTGCAGTAGTGTTTGAGCTTGGCGTTGAGATGACTGTGCAGTAGTGTCTGAGCTTGGCGTTGAGATGACTGTGCAGTAGTGTCTGAGCTTGGCATTGAGATGACTGTGCAGTAGTGTCTGAGCTTGGCATTGAGATGACTGTGCAGTAGTGTCTGAGCTTGGCATTGAGATGACTGTGCAGTAGTGTCTGAGCTTGGCATTGAGATGACTGTGCAGTAGTGTTTGAGCTTGGCATTGAGATGACTGTGCAGTAGTGTCTGAGCTTGGCATTGAAATGACTGTGCAGTAGTGTCTGAGCTTGGCGTTGAGAGACACCGATCGTTTATTCTAAACGTCTTTAGTTAACTTGTGTGCCATTTCCATCTTGTTGATCCTTTCTTCTCAGGGATGTTAAGCTCTATCTACTTGCCTAAGTATTTGAACTTTTCTGCCCGCTTGATTTTTTCCCTGTTCCACATCTAGCTCTCAGGGCACCGGCTTGATGTTCATTATGAAATCGGTTTTCTCGAAGGAGATCTGGAGGACCACCTTTGCTGCTTGCGTCTTGGGTGGGTTGATTTGTTTTACGGCTGTGACTAGGGAATCAGAAAAGATCACAAGATCATCTGTGAAGGCTGGATTTTCAGATTCTTGCTCCTGCAGCCCAGTCTGACAGTGTTTTCAATCCCTTAATTCCTTAGTTATTTATGCCACTCGCATAAGACTTTCTCGAGTACACGGTTGAAGAGTAAGAGGTGAGAGCCCGTCTCCCTGTTTAACTCCTGTCCTGATTTCAAAGGCATTTGAAATCTCTCCCCTGAATTTCCCTTTGAAATCTCTCTTCTGAATTTCCCCTTGAAATCTCTCCCCTGAATTTCCCTTTGAAATCTCTCTTCTGAATTTCCCTTTGAAATCTCTCCCCTGAATTTCCCTTTGAAATCATCTCCCCTGAATTTCCTTTTGAAATCTCTCTTCTGAATTTCCCTTTGAAATCTCTCTCCTGAATTTCACTTGGAAGATGGTGTCGACCAGAGTCTCTTGAATGATTGCTCTTGTTTTGTTATATAGGCCCAATTCTTTCAAGATTTGGATTAGGGTGGTTCGATCAATCGAGTCGTAGGACTTCTTGAAGTCAATGTAGGTGATCACGAATTTCTTATTTCTAAGCTTCAAATACGAGATAATAGATTTAAGATTCATGATCTGTTCGACACACGATCGTCCTTTCTTAAGCCCTCCTTGGTATTCTCTCAGTTGCAGATCCAGTTGTTCCTCTGCCCTGGTCTTATGGGCTTGCGAGACAATCTTGTAGGTTATTGAGAGGAGTGAGATGCCACGGTAGTTATTCACGTCTGTTTTGTCGCTTTTTTTTTTTATGAAGGGGGTGAATCAGGGCTGAGGTCCAGCAACTTGGAGGTTTCTCGGTTTCCCAAATCTCATATATGTTCTCAGTTTGTCGCCTTGTTGCCTGCCTGCTTCCAGAGTTCGGCAACTTTCGAGTCCTCGCCTGGTACTTTATTGTTAATGAGTGACTCGATGATCCGGCTGATTTCTTCTTTTGTGGGTGGAGATGATAAATATATACTATAACAAGGTTTTATTATAATTTAATATATTCATAATATGCTATTCAAACTAATGGTTAAGTTTAATTTTGTTTGGTTACTATCATTTGTTTATTTTATGTAAAAAAACAATACATTATTTTCAGATCCTGTTGGCTATCGGTGGATGGGCTTTTGGTTCAACTCCCTTCAAAGAGCTGACCTCTAACGTTTTCCGTATGAACCAGTTCGTGTACGAAGCCATCGAACTACTCCGGGAATACAAGTTCAACGGGCTGGATGTCGACTGGGAGTACCCGAGGTATTTGTTGTTTTAATTTTAGGCCACTTAAGTTCTTTGGATGTATTTGTGAACAAATAGCCCTCCTATATGATAAAATGGTTTATGCTTACTATTGGTCACCTTTCTGCGGGCCTAATCTGTCGGAATAGCTTGTGAGGAAGGGTAGGGACGGCGTAAAAATAGATGTGTGGGTTAGAAATTATAGAATACTTTGGTTTTTAGGGTTTATTAACAGAACTACGAGTTACTACAAAAATGTGATGTTAAAAATATGTTACAAAACGATATAAGGACGTTGACGTAGGAGCTGGTGAGATTAATGGCTTAGTGAGGAATACTCATCTACTGGCTCGACTGACACCCTTTACAGATTCGAACCCGGTACCCTAGGTACGACAGTTGCCCTCTAGCACTAGTATCCGATGACTCAATGTTCTAATCCACGTGACCCCGAAAACGGGTAGAGTGACTTCTCTGAATATATCTTATTGCGTCGGCCTCGATAACTCTAAAACAGAACCCTTTACACTGCAAATCAGCCCCATTACCGAGCACAACGGGAATAAGTTGTTGTGAGTTGTCAGTATTCTTTCTTAATGTTTACTAAACTCATCACAACAAGTAAGCTAGACCAGTTCTTTCACTTGCTTCGTTTCAACACTGTTATGTTAGTTTTGAACAAACATCACATTATAGGACAGGACTATTATACTATGCAGTTTTTATGTCTATGGAGATATAACAACATAGCCATGAGATGTATACTATGAATTTCAGCTGTATTGTATAAGTTGTTTAAATATTCAGGCAATTTTTTTTTCTTCCGAAAGACTCAGTTTATTATTTTTATTTAACCAAATAAGGCTAACAGTGGAGGTAAGCCACCGTTTGTATGGTTAGTTGTACAAATGCTCTTAAGTTACGGATACAGCCATCTCAAACATCATATTCATAAATTTGAAAAATTACATCTGGATACGAGAATCGAACCCGGGAATAAAACTGGGGCCCTTGACTTAGCACGTCAATGCTCTACCACTAAGATATCTTGGAATCGATGACATTTCGGGAGGGACCATAAAAAAGGAAGCTGCTAATGATGGAAGACTCAATTCGGACAGGACAACTGATGTTGAAAGACACAACACTTTAAAAAAATAATAGCTAACAAACTAGTTGTTTTATATGTTCTTTTATAGGTCCAAGATATCTGAAACATCCTAACGACAGCTCAAAATCTCTTCTATCCTTTCCCCAAAGTCCCCATTTAGATTATATCCCAACCGTTATTCCCTGAAAACCCTCCGTGGTCCAGTCATTGCTCCTCCCTGCAGAAACCATATTCAAAGTGTTATATCGATGTGTTATCAGGGGAGCAGACGATAGAGCTGCCTATGTCAACTTGCTGAAGGAACTGAGGCTGGCGTTTGAAGGCGAGACCAAAACTTCTGGAGAACCAAGACTGCTCCTAACAGCTGCTGTGCCGGCAAGCTTTGAGGCCATCGCTGCTGGGTTAGTTCAAAATATTATGTATCTAAATTCAGAGTTTAAAAAAAAAAAAGACTCTAACAAAATGTGTATCATACCTGTCAAGTAAAAAAAAGTATGATATCCAAACAACCATTCATCATTACATTAATTATTAACTGATTAAATTGATTTTTCATTGGACAATTTTTGGGCAGTGTTAATTTATTCATAAAGTTAACGCCCCAAGTGAGTACACGCAACTACCCGTCAGTAAATTTAAACCAGTATACACGCATGCCACAGTTAATCATTAATTTATAAAGCTAATAAACTAAAATAAATAAAGAAGTGCTTGATATAATAAACTTATGAGACGAACCGTAGACACCGCCCTGAAATTTTTTTCCCCGCGTCATATTACACGTCCAGGCGATGCCCATATTCACATAGTTGGAATAAATCATTAAGAGAAAAGGTTCCCACATTTACCCGTAAGGCAAATGGGAAATTATTTTGAGAATAGCCCTTCAGCACACCTAGACGAGATACGAAAGTCAACCTCCCCATGGATGGTAAATCAAACCAAAGGCAATCTTGACACTCTTGCTTTTTCAACAGTTCAAGAATATCACGGAATTCTAACAGGGCTGTTTCCCTTCAGTTAAAAGGTGTGTGGGTAAATGCCATTATGCTCGATACAAATATTACAGAACGGTTGAAACTACCGTATTTGAACTAATAGTAGCTGGGGACTATAATTGTAGCTGAGGTGGAAAGTAAAACTGTTAATAGTAGTCGGGGATTCTAAGTGTAGCTGGGTGGAAAGTAAAGTTGGTAATAGTTGCTGGGGCTAAAATTAGATCAATACAATAACCACACGGCTACCCATATCGATTGAATAGTATTAGGAAAATTATTCAGAGGAGACAAAAACTGATATTGTTTTTTGGTATTCCTAGATACGATGTACCTGAGATATCCAAATACCTGGACTTCATCAACGTTATGACGTACGACTTCCACGGCCAATGGGAACGACAGGTTGGACATAACAGTCCTCTCTTCCCTCTTGAAAGCACCACTAGCTACCAGAAGAAACTGACGGTGGTAAGGAAGCTTAATTTGATTCTCAACTGTATTTATATATTGTATCAAAGTTCATAGTTCACTATTCACTTGTACACAAAGTAACGTGGGGCTCATAGAATTAAGAGCGTGCATCAAATGCCCATCAATTATGTGGTACAGTCGGTTGGAAATGGTAAATTTAAAAGAAAATTATTGCACGTGGATCATTTATAATCAAACATTGAGATAAAGAGTTAATAGAAGTTTCTAATACTGAACATTGTTGAAATATTAAATTAAAATTAGGATAGTAACTGCATTTAAAGGCCGTTTTTGACCATTTTAGAATGGCTTCACAGCTAAGCATTGTGACCAAATCTTCATTCTGTCATAATAAGGACATCCTGAAGTTATTAACAAGAGACTATGTCGCTTCGTCCCCCATCGTCACCGCGGAAAATGTCGAGTAATCATTCAAATACGAGTGCACTGCGCACATTTCTGGCATATCTTGGTGTTGTCTTTTCACTTTTACTCCCATACCTCGCGCGAGCCGGGAGCTGAGTTGGGACTGCTATGATGAAACGTTCTTAAGGTGGGTGATGAAGGGAATGCGAGCTAGGTCCGTGCTGTTGGAGTTTTTTTTTATTATAACAAAAATAATTTTCGGGTAAAATAAATAAAACATTGCTTCAGTAGAAAAGTGTAGTTTACTTTTAATTACACAGTATTCTCAACAGGTCCTTAACATTTGAAATCCCGGCACAGATTTATCTGATTGCCTAACCCTTCCTTCACCTCTGACAAGACGTTTATTAATCACGACCTGTGAATGTGTGGAATGTCAGGCCTCCACCGTGGTTCGGATTCCACGTTAAATTGTAGGTCCTCCATTTCATCTCACAATCACCCTACCATTACACATTAGTGTAAGTGCGTATAACCCTAACGGGTAGTAAGACACGGTAATAATAATAATACTAATATTTGAAAGGTACGGGGGAAATAGGGGGAAGTCTGCTTTTAACTCTTAACTCAACTTGAGTTAGTGCTGCCATCTGTTAGACAATCATGATACCCAGTGGCGGTTGGTGGGCTCAGAATCTGGGTAAGCAGCCTCGAATTTTTTTTCTGCATTAAATTCTTGTGAGCATAATTAAAGTCAAAATAAACTATAAACCATGAACTAATTTTAATATGATCATTTTGGGACTAGAGCAAAATAATAATAATTTCATAAAAATAAATTAACTTAGATCTATGGCTTAGAACTTACTATAAAGTTTACTGAAAGTAAGTTGGGGAAGATCAGGTGTTGGTCTACCAATTTTAACAATCTCACTTTTAAAAGCAAATTGAAAATATAGATCTATATTAAATTAAAAGAGATAATATGACGAATAAAATAAAATATAAAGACTAATACCTAAATAAAAAAAATTATGACCCGTACGAGACCCGCCAGTAAACACAACTAAAGTGTAAATGACAATGCGCATGATCCAACATTGACAATGAGCACTAGGTGGATATTTCTTTCATTCCACGATAGCAAGACGCCGTTTAAACTTTGCTTTTATACTACCTCTACTGATTGTATAGGGGACATATACGACGCGCATGCGCCTTAACCTCTTTCCCTCCCTTTCAACCCTCATAAGGCCATATAGGCACTGTTGAGATTGCTCTTAGTAAGCGTACAAGCTATCGTGGGCTTTGTGGAGAGGACAATCACACAGAGAAACACTTGAAACATAAAAAAGTTTAAATAAAGAGGCTGCCAAAATATATTATATTTGGGATTTTTAAAATATGTAAGTTATTTTAATTTATTTAATAGAATAATAATTATTTCGCTGAAAGTAGGCAAGAAGTGCTTTCAATGCTTACATGGACCGACCGCCACTGAATTGATACCTTTATAATTCACTTCACACTATGGTTAGAGGTGTCTGACATATTTATTTATTTAAAGTATTTGCTGGAGTGAAATATAAAAGTTGTCCTAGAAATTGTGTGTAATAGGACCTTACCCCCCTTTTCCCTAGTAGCCTTCATTAGTTAAGCTTGATCCACACGTACCCTCCATGTTTCAGGACTTTAGCGCCAGAGAATGGGTGAAGCAAGGAGCCCCTAAAGAGAAACTCATGATCGGTATGCCGACGTATGGACGCTCTTTCACCCTGATCGACCCAACCAAGTTCGATATCGGCGCCCCGGCTTCGGGAGGCGGCGTCGCAGGGAAATATACTGGCGAGGCTGGCTTCATGTCCTACTACGAGGTAAGAAGATCTTTTGGGAACCAATTTTTGGTCCCGGGGACACTTAACTGTTTCCATTACCTGGCTGTTTTTTCATGTCATAAGTCTTTTTCTTTTTTGTGTGTGTGTGTGTTGTTCAATTCATTTTATAAAAAGTAATCCCCTTCGGTGGTCGAATGATCTAAGGCGTCATTCTCACAATAGACTAGACTGCCGATGACGGGGAGATTGGGGTTCGAATCTCTTTCAGGTGTACTGAGGATGGTGTTTCCTAAATGGTTTACCAAATTTCCCTCCACGCAAACGAGGGTACACATCCTTTGAATTCAACCTTCCTCATCTCTAACACATTAGTGTGATTAGTAGAAATACGTACATTCCAAGTGAGTAGTAAGACAAGGTGTCAAATAATATATATATCAAAAGTAAATCGTTGATAACTCTTTTCGATAGGATTTTCTTTTAATTGAATAATTTTATTTGATTGTTTGCTTGAGTTTATTTTAACAGTTAAATATGTTGCTCTTCTAATTTTGGTCTATTCTTTTCAAAACAAACAAAATAAACACAATCCATCAGAGTATCCCACTACAGCCATTAATAGTTGTCAAACAAGAAACATTATTGTTACAAATACTCCAAACGAGTGAATAGGTCTAATGTTGAGTTCTCTTTCAGGTGTGTGACTTCCTCCACGCTGAAAACACGACCCTAGTTTGGGACAACGAGCAGCAGGTGCCATTCGCTTACCGAAAAGATCAGTGGGTCGGGTTCGACGATGAAAGAAGTCTTAAGACCAAGGTGAACAACAACTTTCATTTAGATTTAGCGGTTGTCACCTGCTATTCCGTCTCTGATGATGATAATAGGGAGGGGGTGAATAAAATATTGAAACACATGTTCGCCTGAAATAGAGAGCAGAATCTGTTTGAGTGGTGAAAAAATTCCCACGCTTGAAGAAATGTATTTTGGCCCATAATGCTTTGCAACGCAAACTAGAAACAGCTGATTACTGACAGATTTTTATCTTATATGGGATAAACAGATTCTTAAGATTATTGTCACGATGGATGTTATCAAATCATTACGTTGTACTGTGAAACAAATCCATACATATTTTTCTTTATAGAGGCATGCGCTCTGATTGAATCGCGCAGAAAAAGGAAATTTGCGCCGAGCGGACACTGCCAATGAGGCTGAAATCTTGTGATTGATTTAGATCTCGTCACAAGATTACGTTTCTGCTCTGCGCTTGTTTTTTCAGTGAATGTGTGGAATTTACAGTAAACATTTTTATGTGACGTCAGGAAAACTTAAAAATGTTGTAGATGCTTCGGAGCGCATCAAAAGTCATCTTTAAATGTCAGTAAAAGGAGACTGGAGAAACTTTTAACAATAAAAGGTTGTATTCAGGAAAACAACTTTCATATAGATTTCGCGGCCATCATCCGTAATTTATTTTTTTCTGAGAATGGGAGGAACGAACCATTTTGTAACATTAGTAGAGAATAAATTTAGTATATTTTTAATACATCAACCATTCACTATTAATGTGATAAAATAGAGAATGTCTGGATATTTATACGAGTGCATTAGTGATGCATAGAAGTAATCAGGAAAACAGGATTTTGGCACAGATTTTTGGGAAATCAACAGTAATTTGTCATTTCCAAGGGGAAAACAAGGGAGTGAAGTCAGATATTTTCAATACAAGGTTTGAGTTATTACAATAGGTAGCGTTTAGATAATAAACATTGATACATACGAATAAAGGATGCCCCATGTTCCAAGACAACTCTTTACGATTGTAATCAGGAGAACAGGAATTAATATTAAGCCTATACAAAACTATCTTTAGTTAAAATAGCCTCGATACAATAGACACACATATTTTTTCCATACTAGTCTTAAGGGTTTAACAACAATATTTTGAGCACTGTGTCCTTTCAATAGATGATATAAAATCTTTAAGATCTAATTTAGTCAGTAATTGCAATATTCCTCCTTCTTATCATGACTCCTTGGGTTAACTCCCTGATAGTCAGTACTGGAACTATTCACTTCATTCTTCCTATCACCTTCAGAAGCTGACATATCATATTGACACGTGATTCCGATTGTTACAGATGTCCTGGCTGAAGGAGGAAGGTTTTGGTGGCATCATGATCTGGTCCGTGGATATGGATGACTTCCGGGGACACTGTGGTACCGGAAAGTACCCACTCATCAACGCCATGAGGCAGGAGCTGGACGGGTACTCCGTTAAACTTGAGTACGACGGCCCATACGAGAGCTACAACCCCAACGGAAAGTACACCACCAAGAACCGTGAGTGTCCGTCAGGAGGACGAGTTCGTAAACTCTGGTCGCTATCAGGTCTAGAAACTGTTCAGTTCATCCCAGTCAGCAGTGGATCAGTCTCCTGTTCAGGGAGTCTTCAGTTTCTCTTGTCACAATGATGAGGTCTAAGGACAGTTCATCTCAATCGGCAGTGCTTCTGTCTGATATCCTGAGAATCTCCCGTTTTGTAAAGGACAGACAGTTATTTATGCAAAATTGTATTTTCCCCTTCTTACAAAACTATAACTGAATGGTCTAGGTTACAGTAGCTTTGGATTTTCCTAGAAATAAGCTATGATATTATGTTAATAGCTTATACAATAATGAAATGATTGACATAAAAACGCCACTTAAAGATTATCAGTCGCTCTTAAAACTTACTTATCACCGGATGTGGTGGCGAGTAAAGATATAATTCCACTTGAAAATGTATTTCACCTTTGCTCAACGAATTTACCGTGACAAAATTAAACTAACAGCATACCTTGATAAAAAATTTTTAAAAATTGGAGTAGAATGTCATAGATTAGATATTCTATCTTGAGCTGGTTTGTTCTACTTGTAATATGGCCACAACTCTGGCTATTTGGGTTATTAATGAAAATAGCTTATAGAAATATTTCTGGAAGAATGAGTATAGCAAATATCTCTGAAATCATATTTATCTCTAGAATAGGAAACGAGAATAAGTTACTAACGAATGCTTTGCAGGTATAAATAGTGGTTTTAGAGAGGAAGTTTATGTGTATGCAGAAATGGTCTCAAATTTAGTATTAGAAGGTATAAAAGTAGTCTGGCAGGGTAAAATGTTCATTGGCGAGCGATTATAGTGAGGGGAGGGGGGGATTAGGCCCCTGACTTGGAGAAGTGGAAGTATTAGAAGGTGGCCAAGCAGTTTAGCAGGATGAATTCTTGATCGAATCTTTATTACGAAGGGAGGGAGCACTCAGCTCTAAAGAATGGTGAAAGGGGCAGTATACCGGCTGCCTGATTTCAAAGGCCGACTGGGCAGCACAGATGGTGCCCCTGATTTCAAAGGCCCACTAGGCAGCACAGATGGTGCCCCTGATTTCAAAGGCCCACTAGGCAGCACAGAATGGTGCCCCTGTTTTCAAGGTGAACATGTATGACCTTTGTTCACTAAAGTTATCTCATGTGTGTCCACAGCTAACGAAGTGTCCTGCGAGGAGGAAGAAGGTCACATCTCCTACCACAAGGACAGAGCCGACTGCACCATGTACTACATGTGCGAAGGGGAGAGGAAACACCACATGCCCTGCCCATCAAACCTAGTTTTCAACCCCAACGAGAACGTCTGCGACTGGCCTGAGAACGTGGAAGGCTGCCAGCACCACACGCCGGCTCCTCCAACAGCCAAGAGGAGATAAGGATCCTCGTCTGTTCAGGGTGCTTCAGGCTGAAGGAGCACTGATGTGATGTGGTCGTCGTCAAGGACAGAAGAGCCGCGTTATTTGTTTGGGTGCATCGAGAAATATCAGAAACCTTATCAAACATTGAAAATGAAAAAGACAAATTAGAAATATTTTTGTTTAAAAGATAGAAAATGAGCCTAAATTTCAAACAAACAAAATTTCACTTTGAGTTACAACAGTGTACAAATAAGGATTTGTTCACGATCCAATTATTTTAGTTAAAAAATGAATAGCTGCAATAAAATATATTAATATTTAATTCACTCTGATAGACATAGGCAAGTGCTATCACCAGAATTCTCTGTCTTCCCTCATTTCATTTCGAGCAGACACGTAGATAAGGGGAATCCTGGGTAATTATAGCCCTCCCCCACCCCCATTTTTCCCCAAAGTTCCAACTAATACTACATTTAATTAACATTAAAATGCACCTTTTAAAGACATAATACGAAAACTAAATATATGCTATTATTGAAGGTTGAATGCGGTGTAAGTGGTCACCTGATTCAACAGTCATCCAAGGTATTTTGTTTCGGCTGCAGCCCATTATTTACGTGGCACGTAACGCTACGAACAATATGGCATGGACGTATTAATTTAACAACCACAATACAACGTTTACACACGAGATAGTTAAATGGCACAATCATTGAGTTCCCTTCTCCCCTTTTTCCACCAACTCCCCAAAAATATGCATAGATAAGTGCCTGATCCCCAGATTATTGTGTTCCTATTTTATCTGAATACACATATAGCCTTTTTATTTTATTTTAAAAAATGTACAGCTGCTTCAAAAGCAACAAAAGTTTGGCGTTTTTTATTTTGTGAATAAGAAAGAGCTTTGAATTCTCGTCTTACTGCTTGTTTACATAACCATTTAGGAACAATGAACTTTAAAGTGTACTTGAAAGAACTTACGAACAACATTTTTTGAAAAAATATCTTTCATTATTGACAAAGTCAATGTTACAGCCGTTAATTAAATCAGTGACTTGCTCGAATTGTTAAAGATGGATTAAACTGCTTTGGATTGGAGCAAGCAATCACTCTCGAAAATAATTGTAGTTACTAAAATCAATCACCTTAAAAATTATTGTCATATAACATAGTGCCAGAGCTTTGATTTTTACTTATTCACTTTTAATAAAAGTTTTATTTAATGCAATGCTATGTGGTTTACAGCCCTCAGAGCTTTTTTTACTTTTTATAAGGGCAATAAATTATTATAAACTACAGTTTTTTTTTACATATTTTTGTGGTTTCAAAAATGTTGTGTGAGTCAGTATAATATGTGACACCAATGAATTGATTATCTTGAAGGAATCCAAACACGACTCAATATTGTTTGGGGGGAGGGGGGGGATTGATAAAATTTTATAAAAAGACCATAGTAATATTTTAAAATATTTGTAAATATTGATGATGACTATGTTTGATTTGTTTTGTAGAGGTATTGAAATGCTCATTTTTGCACTATGAAACGATAAAACGGTGACAATGATTTAAATAACTCTTACAAACTTTTAAAAATATATTTTAAAGATCCGACATGGAATTTTTGGTCCAGAAATCCTTTTGCTTGGAGTCGTTGCTTAGGATTTGAATGTTTGTGAAGTGTACAAAGTATTTTAATTACAATATATCAGAGAGTTAAAGAATGTTATTGATGCGGAAAGCTTAGTGAAAGTATCAAATAAATTGAAAGTACATTAATAGTGGTTATTGAAATAGCTATTAATATAACGAAATATTGAAATAGCTATTAATATAACGAATTATGTCTTAAAATATGATTTTTTTTACCAATTTTAATATTAAAATATTTTACTTTTCAATTACAAGCAATTAAATACCACTATTAAGTGACAAAATAATCTGCGTTAATTTGAAATATGGATTATGTCGTCTGGCACATTTTATAATCTAGTAAAAGTTTTCATGTGTTTAGAAAATTTAGTTTCGACAATGTAGGCTACATTTAAATAATATTTCTTTTATGACCTATTTAAATTCATAATACGTAGATATTAAAAATAAATATTCAAAAAACTTAACCAAACCTATTATGAGATTATAACACTTATTAATACAATAAAACAACTAGTTCATTAATCTATCGCGAGAATTCTACATGTTGTCTATTCACAGTAAATTTAGCTTTATCTGACAGTTGAAAATATATTTTAAAATCATTTCAAGGTCATCCTAAAATACGTTTTGTCAATTTGCCAGGTGGTGTGAATATTGTCTTCGACTGTCAAAGTGACACATGTTTTCGAGGCGAATGAATACGAAACTGTGTTGTTTTTTCTTAGTATCCTTTCAACTGTCAGAAGTAACCAAATTTACTGTGTACCAAGAATATTGTCTAGAAGTTCTATCATAATAGGAATCCAAGTTTCGAAGAAAATAATAACTTATGAAAATTATAAATAGAACTGGTGGGTTATTATTGTAAAAAGGCAGTGCTTTTTTTGTCCATGGTCAGTTCTCTCTTACTTTAACTTGTTAATTTAATAACTTATTTGATCCATGATTTTAATTGGCTCAAAGAGACATTTTTTAAACGTGAAATATGTTTACTATTTGTGGTTTATCTCTTGATTGATGTCATGTTCTATTATTGAAGTTATATGACAAAGTTAAGTTAATCTTTGTTAAAAAAAATAGTATAGTGACACAAATTATTTCCCAACCTGTATTTTAGCAATTTTATTAAGTGTAAATAATGTAATAATCGCTTATTTTTTAATTATTGAACTTGACATCAGAATATTAAGCTGCCCATGTTGTTAAAATTAAAATCGTAAAAGCTTCATGATAGATAGTACCTTTAATCAACGAAAAACATTATAGATTTTGCAAGGAAAAAATTATAATAAAATCTATTTTTTAATGTGAACATTATTAAAAAGAAATTTTTGCTCCTATTCAAGTAGTAAAATTAATTTAAGCGCTTAAAAGTGTAAATAAAGAAGAAACCCTATTTTTGATCACATTATTTGATTGTTGTAATAGCAATTGTTATAATTAGGGTTAAAGGACTGAATAATGCCTTGACGCGCCGATTAGTTGGAAAGAAACACAAGCTACCGGCAATTTAAGTATATCTTATTTTCTTTGCTAATTTTATGTCAAAAACTGTTTTTAGCCTAAATAACCAAAATGTTGCTAAATCACCTGTGTTTACTTTAATGTTTTAACTACAGTAGTCTCATAATTTGTGTAAATTCTGCCAGTGCATGGCGGCATATGGAAAGATCTGTGCTCAAATGCCGCGATGATAAAAACAGATATTCAAGAATTGTTGAAATTACTTTGTGCAAAAAAATGAAACTAAGCATTGCTTCTAAAGCAATATTTAATATATTTCAAACAAAAACAACATTTTGATATTAAAACTGCCATTATACAGACCTAAGCTCAGGTGTCTTCTGTTTCATCTTAGGATGGATGCAGAGGTTGCGAGAAATGGCCAGTATTTCTGCAGGGATTTTATGGCAAAACTTTTTTTTTGTCAAAATATATTAAATATTGCTTCAGTAGAAACGTAGAGCTTAATTTTCTTCACACGATGATATCAACAGTTGTTGAATATCTGTCAAGGGTGTTCTGGAATTTAATGACAACTTTTTCTCTTCATTTAAAAAGTTCCTCCTCTAATGCCGCTATTCTCATGACTGACATTCAAGAAGTGTTGTTATTTTAACTTTGTGATGCAGAAATATTTGATTAATTTTAACAAAAAAAGTTTTGCTATAAACATTGCAAAAAATACCTTTTCTTGCGTCCCCACCTTTAAAAAGAAGAATATTTGGACGGTTATTGTAATTTTAAATATGTTTATCTTAAACTCTAAAACTTATCATTAGTAATCATACTATTTTATATTTTAGGCGTTACAACAAAAAGTTTTTTAAATATGCATTTGGCATTGTATCTTTTTATTTGTATATTGACAAAAAAAGCTTATACGTGTGATGCCGTAAGATAAAGTTTATGGATTTGTATTATAATATGGATCTTGCAAAATGATGCTTTATTTCATACTTAAGTCGAACAGCTTTGAATTAAGTCCCTGGAGCAGTTGTTTAAAGACAAATTAACAATCAGGGAGTTCAAATTTAGTCCTTCATCTGAAGTTATGAGTACTCCTATAAACCTGTGTAATATAAATGGAAAATATATCGTTAAAAGAAATGACCTTAATGAAACACATTGTTGTGCCTTAGAGGTAGACAATTATTGAAGCTAACAATTCCACCATTTTATTGTAATTAGAAATAAAGAATCATCCCCACCATATTTGTCTACTCATGTAGATGGTTCAGACTAACTTTAGCCTTTTCTGTCAGTTCAAAATATACTAAAACTTTTTTTACCTTATTCATTCGTTTGTCATCTATTTTTTACTGGTTTAATAAGTGAAGTTAGTTTACATTTCCTTGTTAACGTGTCAAGGTTTTCTTTTTAAAATGCACATTACTCCTTTTTTTAAATCTTCAGCCACCTGAAAAGGATGGAGTTACCTTAAATGGACTATACTAAATACCTTTAATATTTAAAAAGGGTTAAATTACATTTAAAAACCGTTTACAAAATTTTAAACTTAAAAAAAAAGGCCACATTTGTTGCTTTCCTATGATTCATAATGAAAACAATATTATTTTATATTCTCTCAAATATTCAGAGAAATGTGAGTTATAGCTGTTTACCTTTAAGGCCTCATTATCTTTAATGAATGAAACATAAATATATCATGTATAAGTTGACGATGTATCGGACAAACATTTGTAAATATTAAATAAAAATACATGTGAAAACAATTTAGTATGACATTTTCAATGTACTCCTTCCTAATTAATTATGTATTCAATGAAAAAATTAAATATTTGTTTCTGTCATACACTTTGGTAAAGAGACTAAATAAATCAACTACGCTAATCATCTATCTACTTAATGTCCAAATCCGATCTATTTATAAGGTATCGCACTGGTGGGCATGCAGTCAATGGCGTCAATCTCGTAAAGTCTGGATTGCCAGTGACAGGAAGGAAGAGAAAGATCGTGATTGACTTACGGTAACGTTTCCGATAAGGGGCTGTCCTTAGATTACGTAAGAGTTTTTTTAGGCGAACGGGGGAGGGGGTCAGTATTTTCTTACGAGGAGGAAAGTGGAGTGTAAGAATCCATCTTACTTCAGGTTTTTTTAAATCAATATTTATGGTGAGACAAAATCCTAAAAAATAGTCAAAAATTGTCAGAATATAAATATATTAATAATAAATTCTCTTTATACTTCCTTTACGTACTGCAATTTAAAGTACTCTAAAATTTCATATAGCTCGCTTTATTATAAACCTTTATGTATAAACATAACTAGACGGAAAATCTTACGGTCTTTACGTGTGGAAAAGAGGGTGGATCGAAAATCCCGAAGAAAAAAAAAATTCTCACGTAATTTAAGGATGGGTCCTAAGCTACTTGTGGTAAATTACGGAGGTATGGGGGGGAGGGG
>CABFWO010001612.1:113819-139226 GCA_902155825.1 Timema genevievae
GGGGGGGGGGCGGGGATTTTCCCTATAACTTAAAAGAATGCTTAAAACACAATCATATGAGGGTCCTGCCAATACCCTATGGCCTAGTGGTCAGGGAGGCTTTTGAGCTAGACTGAAATTGTCAGGGACCGGATTTTGATGACGTATCATTATTTTTTTGCTATACATCACAGACAATGATCTTGTGTTCATAAACTCTAGTTGCTTATATCGGGATCATGACGCACTTAACTTTCACGTGACGTAACATAAAGGTTTTTGTGTTTTTAAATGGAAGCCATCACGATGCACTTAACTTAACCTAAGAGTTGTCCAGGAGAGAACTTTCACGTCAAGTGAACGTTAAGTGAAGGTTACCACGTGATTTAGCCGGCCAATCATGTTTCAAGCCACGTCAACATGGGTATTTAGTACTTCATTTGTTTGTTTATGGAATTCAGACGGCTTCTTCGGTACAGTTTGTCCGTGTTTTGTGCACATTAAAACTTTGTAGCATCTTGCTACATTTTATTCTGTAGCTCCGGTAAAGCTTCTATCGCAAGTACTTACAGATAATCAGACATAAATACTTAAGTTTCATTTTAGCGAACAAATTCTTTTTAAACATTCCAAATTCGTTTTCGATGTTTTGCTCGAGTTGTTACGTTACTTTAAAATTAATCCTGACCACTAGGGCTCGGATTTAAATTAAGTTACATATTTAAAAAAATGTTTATCACATTTATGCCCGTGAATATACCTTCACGAATTGTGTGATGTTCATTGCTTTGATCTAATTTTTTAAACAAATATTTTCGAATATTTTTGTATATTTAGTTAATAAATTACATATTTACTATGACTTACAAACACATATTTTGTTAATTTTAGTACAGAATATAGACACAATCTAACCTTTTGACAACAAATAACATGTATTCTAAGAAAAGATTGTGTCTACTTTCTATGCTGTTCTTATTCTTAGAAGAAAGGTTGAATTTTGTTTACTCGAAGGAACCACAATAATTTAACATTAGTTACCTAAGCTGGTAGTTTGTTGCTTATTGTTGAAGTGGATAGAGGTGGTCAGTGGGGAAGGGGGCAGCTTTGGGTGGGGGTGCTTCCTTTCTTCTCGAATACACAATCAGCAGCTTAGATATTCTTTACACAAACTTATTGTGTGGTACTAATTGAACCATTCACTAAAAATATAATTTATTTGCATCAATAATTCAGTAACAAGATATCAGTTGTGAACAAGGCCGTAGCCAGCCAATAATTTCACGGGAGGTTTGGTGGGCATATCCTCCAATTGCCGGAGGCTATAAAAAAGTCTAAATATTAAACACCTCTGGAAGCTATCTGAAGTGCTATTTATGGTAACACAGCCCCTTAATTTGTATTTGTACCTTAATTTTGATATTGTTTGAACCATAAATAAAGCCATATATACTTTGTTTATAAAATTTCAGGGGGGGTTTGAACCCCCAAAACCCCCCCTTGACTACGGCCTTGGTTGTGAAGTTAGGATGCGTCCAAAAACTTCAAAGTGTGTTACTTTAAATGGATACGTGCGAGAATATGGTGGTGTGTTTAAACCAGATGGTGCTATTTTATTCTGAAATATTTGTGAGAAAAAAAACCCGTTACTGCCGACACGAGATCTCAAGTAACTCAACGTATAGCGACAGCCAAGCATGTAAGGAATGCATCGTTGAAAAAATCATCAAGACAACAACTTTTGAACATTTGAGAGTCGGAACCTGTAGGATCGCCTTGGTCAATATCTTTCAAAGACATATGCCATGCTTTTGCAACAGTAGATATTCCACTTAATAAATTGCAAAATCCTGTGTTAAAAATAACTTTGGAAAAATATACAATAGGTACTAAGCATTCCCGATGAGTCAACTGTCAGGAAAAACTACCTACCGAAAGTATATACTGACACAATATTAAAAATTCGGAAAGAAATTGGTGACAAATTCTGTATGGATATGCATTGATGAGACAACAGATTCAACAGGCCGTTATCTCGCTAATGTTATTGTCGGTACTTTTAAGAGTGAGCCATCGTATTCATTTCTGCTCACTATTGAGTGTCTGGAAAAATCTAACAACTCAACAATCGTTAAAACATTCAACGATTCAATGATGCTACTTTAGCCTGATGGAATACAATATGACCGTGTTCATCTATTTATCTCCGATGCAGCACCCTACATGATAAAGGCGGGAAAGTGATTAAAAATACTGTACACAAAGATGATTCATTTAAAATATTTTCCACCATGTTGCAAAAACTTTGTGATCATTACATAATGAAGTGAATCGAGTAATTTCAAATGTGAAGAAGGTATTTTTGAAGTCACCGAACGTTGGGGAACTTCGATGGATGCTGCAACATATTATGTGGACAATTTCAGGCTAATTCAAGAAATTATCACATTTTTCGATGAGGAAAACGCCGATTCCATATGTGAGGCAATCAAGAAATGTTACAAGGAAGTGTTCAGAAATAATTAATTTACATTAAATCTACCTTTTCGTGCCTTAGCTAAACAACTAAAAGACTTGAGATAAAAAAAGGTGCCCTTAGTGACCAATATTCAAAACATTGGACTTATTTTGTTAAGATTAGAAGAATCTCCTGGTGAACGTACAAAGGATGCATTAAATAAGTTAAAATTGGTCCTTAGTAAAAATACTGGCTACAATATATTAAAACAGTTCAGTGAAATTTTGAGTAGCAACGGAAAGTTAGAGCCCAACGAAGAAAAATTTTCACTGTCAGATATTGTTAGTTTTAAATATGCTCCTATAACCTTATGAGACGTGGATCGTAGTTTTACTCAATTTAAAAATGTTTTGGCGGATAAAAGACAATCTTTTGAATTTGAAACACTTAAGAAATAGGTTGTTGTCCGTTGTAATGGCGGAATTTGATGTCAAACTATGCCAGCAATCATTAAGGAAGGTATGTTTTTATGTACATATGTCTTAGTGATGGGTATGGGGGTAGAGGGGGAGAAAAGAGTAAAAAATATAAAGTATAAAAAAACATTATTTGTATTAATCTAACAACATAAAATAAAGATATACAAAACATAATTATTTCTTTTAATCAACAACCAAAGTTTTCTTTTAAAAAAATATACAAACTTAAAAATGAGACATTGAGAATAGTCAAGATAAGATGTATTTTCAAAGTGAATCTATCTTGGGAACTTCCAATTCAAAGCACTAGACTTTTTTTTTTACCCTAGTCGATACAAAATACCTCTTGACCAAAATCGATCCACAGAATCGATCCAAACCCGCTTTGGTGGCCGCATTGTCTAAATTTAAGGCGTCACTCTCGTGTTAGACTTGAATGCCAATGATAAGAAGATCAGGGTTCGAATCCTTGTACTGGGGGTGGTTTCCCCTAAATGGCTTTCCACTCTACCTCCACGCAAATGTGAGTAAACTTCCTCTAAATTAAAAATTTCTCATCCATAAAACTTTAGATTAATTAGTACATGGACGTATAATTCAAACGGGTAGTAAGACGCCGCACTAAAATAAAAGAGTTGATTCAAGGCCTATGAATAGATATTTTTTATGTCCCTCACACTCGCCTGTCCGTGTCTGAGCAAAGTGGTCAGTGATCTGCTGCTGACCCACAGGCCACAAACCCCCGCCCCCCTTCCCACTCTTTTTATGCCAGAAAATATTGCCCAAGTCATAACAATTTTAAATATAAGAATAATGTAGTTTTTGAAGTGTGTAACTAAACCTCTTGTAGTTTTTTTATTAA
The DNA here is from genome assembly GCA_902155825.1 of Timema genevievae. Taxonomy (NCBI): domain Eukaryota; kingdom Metazoa; phylum Arthropoda; class Insecta; order Phasmatodea; family Timematidae; genus Timema; species Timema genevievae. The sequence continues at coordinate 117,598 of CABFWO010001612.1, forward strand.
ATTTAAAATATTTAACATTTTCTAACGAAATAAAAAACACTTTATTGAAGTAAAAACAAGCCATAGACATTTTAATATGACATCGTATATACAATTTGTACAACGTGTAACTAAACCTCTAGGTATAGTTGCTACACGTAATTATACCATGAGCCACGATCTACTCACTTCGACATTTTAACAAAGAAGAGAAGAGTCCTTTACAAAAACTAGCGTCTTGCTAATCTTGGGTCTGTCAACTCCGTGGCTAGAAGACTCTCGAACCCAGATCACCACTTAATTTCTTTCCATCGACCAATGGGGTTGTTCTATACGAGCGCGAAAACTAAAAATAGACACGGCTTTACTCTGCACCTGTTCTTAAATAATACATAATACAACCCATAAATAAACCATGCTTCTAACACGTGCAGCTAAATAAAAGAAAAATAGAAACATGGCTGTCGTTTAGAAAAGATGAGTTTAATTTAAATTAACTGAAAAGAAGAATTATGAAAATATTTACTTTAAAATATGATTTTAAATATTAATAAAGATGGAAAAATCAATATCATTACAAGTGGAAGGATAGTTTTATAAAAAAATTTATGCGCAATCCATGTATCACGCAGCAACATAATGTAACCTCTCAAGGTAAGCAAGCTACCTTTCAGGGTAAATGAAGTGTAGGCCTAAATATTAAAAAAAAATACTTGGCAAAAACTAAAGTGCACACTTTTTTTTATATAGAACTATTATTTTTACAAAACTTATATATATACAACAGCTATACTTATACAAAACTCTATTTTGTTACCTAACTAATTTTATAAAGCCTACGATTTTAAAACTGAAAACCAAAACAACAGTAAGAACATTTACAAGAATTAGTGAATTCATGTTTCTTTTGATGTAAATATTTATTTAAATTCAACGTTACACTGCGAACACCTGCGACCAAGTATCGGATGTAATCCTCAATAATTGTTTCCCAGTTTCGACCCATGTTAATAAAATGTGTGTGCTGATGAGCTTATTTTTATTTAATTAATTTTTCTAGCTCGTACGATAACTATACAAATATTTCAAGAACATCAGCTCGCTTTAATTTTACACGGTGCCATTTATATAAATGAAACGGTAGTTGATCAGTCTCATTATGAGCATAATTATTAATTACACATGTGGACAGATTCCTTTCATTTTCATGGAAGTGTCACGTGAGAGCCGCGTCATAGTAGAGACATGCAAGGTACGTTTACTATCTTACAGGGTAAATTAAGGATACAACATGTCACGTGAGAGCTGCTCCATAGTGGAGACATGCAAAGTACGTTTACTATCTTACAGGGTAAATGAAGGATACAACATGTCACGTGAGAGCTGCTCCATAGTGTAGACATGCAAGGTACGTATACTATCTTACAGGGTAAATGAAGGATACAACATGTCACGTGAGAGCTGCTCCATAGTGGAGACATGCAAGGTACGTTTACTATCTTACAGGGTAAATGAAGGATACAACATGTCACGTGAGAGCCGCGTCATAGTGGAGACATGCAAGGTACGTTTACTATCTTACAGGGTAAATGAAGGATACAACATGTCACGTGAGAGCTGCTTCATAGTGGAGACATGCAAGGTACGTATACTATCTTACAGGGTAAATGAAGGATACAACATGTCACGTGAGAGCTGCTCCAGTGTGGAGACATGCAAGGTACGTTTATTATCTTACAGAGTAAATGAAGGCTACAGTACAGAGAAACAAACAACTGCACAGGGCAAAACTACTTTTAAATTTTTTGACAGCAGAATGAAGTTGATCGAATCGAAATTTTTAGAAATGTAGAGCTCAATCTATTCTTTCATAAAATATAAACTGGTATGTGAGTTCACAAGATAAGTTTGACTCATTGAGCTCATTTTATTGTCGCTCGTCGTCAGGTGGGCACTGATTGAGTATAAAGCACACCTATGGGGCATCCATGGTTGGACGGGTGGTAGGTGAGATGACAGAAGTTTCTCTATCGCAAAAATTGGTTGAAAGTGACTAATGTCATCATATAAGGAAACGATTATTTGCTTATTAAAATGTATTATCAATAAAAAAAAGGGTTATCAAAACGATTTTAATAATAATTCCCTCAGACCAGTGGTCGGCAATCTTTATCGACCGCGATGAACTCACTAACCTATCAAAGGCCCGATATGTATCGAAATAAAATGAAATTGATCCTAACCTCCTTTGACACGCTTAGAATATTCCAATTCCGTGCACGAGATGGGGAAATGAAACTAGACAGGCAATTAAAGAGGAGATCTGTGGATGTCACGTGATGGGTAGGTTTCCGTGCAGGTATTTGTTGTACCAACCAGCAACCATCCACGAATTTATAATCTCAAACATCTCTTGTATTATTTATAAACTAATACTATTTGTATTTCCAGCACTTTTATAGAGCAATTCCTGAGAAATAATTCAGAGGTAGATAATAGGCGTGGAACCGAGTTGCTATGAGAGTGTTTGTATTATTTACAGATGCTCTTGTTCGTGGTTTTTATTTTTATTTTTATGACCGACCGATATGGCGATTGTTTTCATATGTGTTTATTTACATGTATACTCTGGTAAAATAATAGACTCCATACAACATTAATGATTGCTGAACAGATGAGTGAGCGGAAACCTGGACTTTGGATAAAAGAGAAATCAGGAAAGTGAAGGTCATGTGGATGAAGTTTTTGAGGAGCATGTTTGCTGTCACCACAAGGTAGGCCTATAGGATTAGGAATGAAGATGTAAGGTCTAGAGTTGGGATACATGAGATAGTAGAGGAAGCTAGGATGAGATGGTATGGGCACGTAATGAGGATGAAAAGTGGAGAAGATTCCAACAAGATTAATGGGTATGAGGTATGTAGGGAAGAAACAGCAAGGAAGACCAAGGAAGAGATGTGAGGAACAGATAGAAGCAAGTGTGCAAGTGAGAGGAGGAGAGTAGAAGAGAGCGCAGGAGGAAGAATGGTGTAAGGACAGAGGGAGCTGGAGGTATTTTACTAAACAGTCCCGGCCACAGGTTGGAAACAGTTAATGATGATGATGTTGATGACGATGATGATGATGATGACGATGATTGAATTGTATCCAATATAAATGGTCTCTATTCCTATTTGTTGTTTATTAGCTTAAGTCTTTTTCGAATAATTTGAAAAATAACACTTGTACAAGGGAATCGAAACCGAGACCTTTGGCTTTGCACGCAAATGTTTTAACCAACGAGCTATCCAGGATTCCTCCAGTGCTCAGGGTCATTCTTCCCTCATATTTTAAGACAGAATCTGGGATGGACGTGTGGATACTAAGAGCTATCATTGGCATCACAACCACCGGCGACTCGGTTGTGACGTTACGCTGTCAATATTACAAATACATTGAACCGAGATGAAAGAAAGTATCGAACATATTCTACTTTAAAATACGAGTGAAGAATGACCCTGGACATGGGATGATTCCTGGATATCTCAGTGGTTATAGCATTGGCGCACTAGGCCAAAGGTCCCTGGTTCGATTCCCATATCCAGGTGTCATTTTTCAATTTGTTTCAATATAATTAAGATACGACTGATGTCCATAGTTGTAATCATTAATCCCCTAAGCTTCGCCCTTCATATATACTTAATTGTATAGCGGTTCTTTCTTCCATTTATACTATTTTTTTTTGCTGACTATATTATAAACTCGCATGACCCGGTACATTGCCGTACACACGCTATAGCGTTTCAAATTAAATTATTAATAAGATGATTACTAATCAAGTCAACAAAGCGCTGCAGCTTGGAATAAACAACATATTTGAGTCAGTTATCATTTGTCTTCTTAAGTGATAGTGAGTTCACATTCAAACACATTTGCTTGTTTAATAGCGTATGATAATAACTTGCTTTGTCGGCCGTTTTATGCTAGTATTTGAAGCATATGTGCATTCATCTCCAAGTAAGTGCAACTAATACTACAGGACAGTGACCATTATATTGAAAAGTGAATGCGTTTGATTCTTCTATTTGAAATAATTAACTAATGATACACAAATTGAAATCGTGTTATTTCTATTTCGACAGTCAAGAAATTGTTATATTAAATATTATAGTAAAAATATTATAATGAAAACAAATAAGACGCTTATTTTATGTTTGGTAATTTTTTTTACGTTAGAAGAAAATGTGAATGCTAGAATTATGAGTTCAAGAAATGATTTAAGCCCTCAATCAAAAAGCTTGTATAAATTTAATTCGAAGATTCTAAGTTACTTTTTCAAACGCCAGCTTCAATATATTATGTTGTTGACAGATGGTAGTCCTGATTCTCAAATTGTGACTGGCATCACCAGTTTAATCCATAAAAACACGTCTTTACCTGTGATTCACTTGGGAATAAATATGGATCCTGAAGATGTCGGACGGATATTTGACGATTTGATCCCGAGTGGAGGAATTATTTACTTCTCTGATAAATCGATCTGCTCCTGTTATTTGGACAAACTGTGCGATACGAGAGGAAGTTTATCATGGAATGTTCAAGGCGTTTACATGGCAGTTATAACATCAAATGTTCCACAAAACCCTCGCGATGTAGAACTGATGTTGGAAAGTTGCTGGGACAAGTATAAAATTATAAACATGGCGGTTGTTCACGTGATTTCCCCTCAGAATGGTACTGAGCCACCCGATTTCAACGTTATAATGTCATATTTCAACCCTTTCCTGAGTTTTAAAAGAACGAAACACTTTTCGTCAGAAGTGTTGAAAGTTGTAAATCTGAATTTTTTCCCAGATAAACTAATCAACATTCATGGTCATCCTATAAAAGTATCAATGATTAATAACCCACCCACATGTTTTGAAATAAATGATACGAACGGAGAGACCCGCTACGAAGGTCCTGACATGTCCACGGTTTCTACCATGTTGAAGCAAATGAACGCAAGTCCCGTGATATTCCATCCTGTGCAGAACAGTCCAGAATGGGTGTTCCCGTATGATAACGAAGATAACACTTCTGAGGAAAACTTCAAGCACGGGGTCCCAGACTTTGATGGTAATTCTAACGGACTCGTATTTTCCAAACTGAAAGCGATATTATATCCCCATGACATGTTTTGTTACACTGTAATTGTGCCCAAAGCAGGGATGATTCCCGTTTATATGAACTTTATATTACCATTCACAAATGGTGTTTGGCGGCTTTACTGCCTTACTTTCATGTTTATAACTTTAATCTGTATGTTGATGAGACGTGTCAGTTCCCCACAAACATCAAGTTTATACAATTATAGTTCCACTTTGGAATCTTTAAGAGTTCTTATTTTGGGCTCCAATCAATATCCAGGCACAAGTCTTTCAAATAAAATTTATATTTTGACGTGCCTTTTGTATGGCTTAGTGGTAAACAACGCTTATCAGGGTTCCTTGACAAGTTATATGGCCATCCCTAAGTTTTATAAGGATATCAACACTGTTCGTGAATGGGCCAATTCCGATTTACAAATTGGACTAGCTATGCCAAAAACTGTAAGTACAATAATAAATAGCGCAGCCTTGGATCCTGAAGCATTTTCTTGGTATAAAATCACAGGAGAAAGATTTTTCATTCTACCGACCAAGCGTGATGTGTATATGATGGCTGCATTTAAAAAAAATACAAGTGTCCTAACAAACACTATAAATGCTCCCTATATCATACGTATGCCTGAGTTTGTCAAGGAAGGGAGGCCACTACTTCACATGATCAACGATTGTACTCTCACATGTCCTCGCGTATTCAGACTTCCTTACAACTCTCCCTACGCTGGAAGGTTCAACTCTTTGATCGAGAGGATCAAGGAAGCTGGTCTCAGGAATAAATGGAAGGACGATGTTACGTTCACAGCCTGGATCAAGACGAGTAGAGTCAAACAGGAGACAACTTTGAAAATACTCAGCCTTGAGCACCTCCAGCTGCCATTTTATATTTATTGCCTCGGTTTGAGTTTGAGTTTATCGTGTTTTGTATTAGAATTGTTATATGCAAAAATATACGTCAAGATTATCTTAAGTAATTGAAAGAGTAACTCTCAGTCCTTGATATAAAAATACACATTATTTGTTAACAAATATTTAACTAGCCCTAATTTGAGCCCATGTGGACTAGAAACAATGAGTATTTGTTCATGCGTGAGTATTTTTAGCCAGATATAATAGTTTCTAGCGCTAGAATATAGTTCTAAATATTATGTCGCATGCAACGGATTAAAGTAATTTTATCTAGCTATACCTCAATATGCACTTTAAATCTTGCCATATATTCATAAAAATTAAATAAAGTTGATTTCAATCCCCTTTGACAGGTTTTGGATATTCCAATACCGTGCTTCAGTTGTGAATATCACTTGATTTCACCGAAACAAAACTAGACACGCGATCAAAGAAGAGATCTAGGGTGGTGTCACATGATGAGTCGGTTTCAGAACATTCCAACTTAGGAACTACTATAGACATACATAGAGGGAGAGATACATATCTCATATATACAGACAAACAAACACGCACGCACACGTAAAGACAAGCAATCAGACAAACATACACTTTCATACCTATTTACATACGGAGATACATAAAAAAATTATATTCACGCATATATATATATAAAAACATATATACACACAAACAAACCTAGATTTTATATATATAAACAAACTAGAAATATACAAACACATGCACTTACAGAGAAATATACAAACTTATATGCATACAGAGAAGTATACACATACTATTACTACATTACTACGACTTCGCGTTTTAACAACATCCCCGTAACGCTTTTTTCAACACTATATATAGTCATAGTCTGGGCCCTGCAATCACTGTACATGTAGATATTGTTGAGCTTTATATCCTGGGCCCTGCGATCACTGTACAGGTAGATATTGTCGAGCTTTATATCCTGGGCCCTGCGATCACTGTACAGGTAGATATTGTCGAGCTTTATATCCTGGGCCCTGCAATCACTGTACATGTAGATATTGTTGAGCTTGATATTCTGGGCCCTGCAATCACTGTACATGTAGATATTGTTGAGCTTTATATTCTGGGCCCTGCGATCATTGTACATGTAGATATTGTAGAGCTTTATATTCTAGAGCCCTGCGATCACTGTACATGTAGATATTGTTGAGCTTTATATTCTGGGCCCTGCAATCACTGTACATGTAGATATTGTTAAGCTTTATATTCTGTACTCTCTTTCTTGAGAACGGTAATACATAGTAAATGCCTTGTCAACACTTATCATGTTTCTTTACAATGTGTGTCGGCCCCAACAAGATAACAAGCACCCCATTGGTTTCCATTACTGGGTAATCACCATAAAATATGTCTCATTCTTCAGTCGTAGGATGCCCTGGTTTCACAAGTAACGAAGCAACTCCACGTCTACTTATATTAGCGCCATCAAGAGAAACAAAACAATTATTCCTGTGTACTTCAGAGTTGATCACTTTAGTGCCAGATACTTGCAGTCGCCATTTTACTGCGCACTATTTGACAGTCACATTCCTCACCGTGAGTATTTTCCATGTTTGTCCAAATACCAGTGCCCTTTTTACTTTCTCATAGGTATAATCCTGTGCCCGTGGGCACGCGGTCTAAATGTCCATTTCATTTAAGTCTGTTTCATCGGTAAAGGAAAGGTCAGGGTTCAAATCCCTCCAGGATATATTGAGGGAGATTTTTTTTTACTAAATGGTTTTATACTCTCCATCCCCGCAAAAGTGGGTAAATTTCCTCTAAAACACTACCTGCCTAATTCCTACTGCGGTAGCGTAATTAATGTATTTTTTACAACCAAAACCGGTACTCAGATACGGCGTAAAATAATAATAATAATAAATAACACTAAGATTTTTTTTTTCAGATATTTCTGCAATGGTTGTCGTACTTTTAGGGATATTTGCAGTTACAACTTTACAAGTAAGACCATTAATTTGTTATTTTCTTTTGGCATGATACATATAAATTAAGCTTAAGTACGTTGCCTACCTGTGACGTAACAATAAGTCAAGATAGAATGTATCATGTTAATGTATTTACGTTTTATTCGATGAGTTTTAAAAGATATAGCTCTGAAACAAAAACCATGAATTCTTAAATTAATCTAAAATAGTTGTAGGTCCATTGTCACAAAGTTATTATTTTGATCTTGAAGTAGTATTTTTTTAGACAAAATTTTAAAAATCGCCTACAGCTTAGGCTATTTAGTTAATTCACGAAAATGGCTTGTAGGGAATCTTCCTGCCAGGATGTAGCTTAAAAAAGTCCGTTGAAGCAAACGTCTATCTAGTATAGGAAACAATAAAAAGTTTATTTTGAAATTCAAGTTAAAGCTCACAGACGCAAATAGTAGAGTGAGTGTTGTTGAGGAATGCCAGGCCTCCACCGTGGTTCGGATTCCACGTTAAACTGTAGGTCCTCCATTTCATCTCACAATCACCCTACCATTGCACATTAGCGTAAGTGCGTACAACCCGAACGGGTAGTAAGACGCGGTGCTAATAATAATAATAATAATAATAATAATAATAATAATAATATAGTGAGTGTTTCTACTTGTTAGACGAAGAGGGTAAGTGTTATCAGTACGTAGATATAAAAGTCCTTACAGGTTGAACTGCCAATTTTCTTCCCTTTCTTTCTATTTCGTACATTGTCGTATACGTGTGATGGTGCTTGGAGAATTTAAGTCTATTAAGTTAAGATGCATCCCGCTTCGCAAAAATATCTGCGAATTCACGTTGTAGGCAACTTCGTTAAACATTTCAGTACGACAAATACACTGTGATTATTATTTGTAATTAGCGTTCTAACGGAATATTTCTACTACGTGGTTTTCTACACAAACCATTAAGTCCTTATAAGATAACCATTTTGAAAACTCGTATTATTTAAGGTCCAGCTGAGTCCTGACAACAAGACAAAAGGTGTGTGTGTGTGTGTGTGTGTGTGTGTATACCTTTTCGGTTGGTACCAGTGGGGTAAGAATAGGGGGGTGGAAGGGTACGATGTAACCAACCCCTAATTTTGACTGTCGGGTACATACTTAGTCATTTGTACCCAACCAAATTTTAAGATACAATTTAAAGATATAGTTAAAAAGCGATTAATTTCGCAGCCTTCAAATATGTAACTGGCCCTGTTTTATATGTGCTAAAATCTTGATAGATTATTAAAAAAAAATATTTTTGTTAGAGTGAAGTTTCTGTTTTTACTCTTTCTTTAGAATTTTTTTTGTTAAACTGGAAGATTGTAAAAATACATTATTGGTTTAAGCCGAAATATTTAAGCTATTTTTTTATGTATTCCACGTCTTACTACCCAACCAGCCTATCAATCACCCGCTTCGTTGACAGCGTGGTCTAACGTACTATCTTGCAGTAGGCTAGACTGTCGATGACGGGGAGATTGAGGTTCGAATCTTGGTCGGGTGTACTGAAGTTTAAAAAAAAAGGTTTTCCACTCTCCCTCTACGCAAATGTGGGTACACTTCCTATTAATATATTCTTCCTATTCCCTAAAACTATTAGCGTAACTAGTATACAAGCGTGTAACCTAAATGGGTAGTAAGACAAAATTATAAAAAAACACTATCTATCTACATGTTTACACTAATGTAGTAGGTATGAGTAAGGTATAATATAGAGAAAATGTATCTTAATTTACATGAAGAGAGAGAGAGAAAGAGTTTGAAAAACATTTAGAAAAAAACTCAGTAGGCCTACACCTAGGTCAAGATCCAACGCCAGGCTATATGGGAGTCCATGTACCCAGCCGTGCGGGTAGTAGGTGGTGTCACGTGGGGGTAAAAAACAGGCCAACTTAGGTACCCGACCTCCCTACATCGACCTCCCTAGAGTCTGTTCACGATATGTTTTTTTACCTGGATGACAGCTCAAAAATAAAAAGTTTAGGTTTTGGGTTGCCAATACTTGTAAAAGCTCACTGTTTTGTTTAAAATGTTAAGTTTTTTAATTACATGTTATATTTTACACTTAAAATAACTTAAGCTTAAATTTTCTTACACTGTTTCATAACTTTTAATAATTTCTTTTTACCCAATCCGAAACAATATTTTAAACATAATTAAAAGTACTTATTCTCAGTTTTGGAATGTTATCTATGATGTGCATACAATAATACATTATAATACAGGCATCGTATTTACTTGGAAAAGAGAAAATACTTGTAATTTTTTATATATAATTAATTATTTTATGATTATTTTATCGTATTTTGAAATATTTAACTAAATACAATATTTTTATCCACTGCGTGGGTGCTTCATTGTAAAGAACTTGTTTCCGTCATGTTCAATCACATGGCTTAAATTCATCGGTCGCCATTTTGAAGCAATGTTCCTTAGACATTTTGTGAAAGTGCTGTGAATAATAATTTTTAAAGTGGAATAAAACGATAAATAAGCTTTGTGTCCGACCTCAAATAAAAATATAAATAATATTGGCCTAAATCACTGTGTGTTAACTATCAAATTCATACATTACCATATGTTTTCATTACATTTATCCAAAGTGATAGATGTCAGCTGTTAGTGTAGGGATGTATAAGGGACTATTTCTAGTAACTTTTTGAGATGTAATCCAAGTAAACTTAGGTCATGAATGTATTATACAGTGACCTCCCAAGTACAATGCAAGTTTAAAGTGTGAATCACACCGAACATTTCATCTGCTTGAGTGTCACAGCAATTCAAACGTTGGTACGTTGACCCATAATGCTTTGCGACACAAACTAGAAACAACTCGCTATCAATTTATTTTGTTTTCTAGTTCTTAAGATAAATATAACGATGCAGGTTTTCAAACTATTATGTTGTGCCGTAAAACAAACCAAAACAGAAAAAGAATGACAAACGCGCTTCCCATAAACGAGTTATTTATCATATTTTCACAACAGTAGATGCAGCTGCCTGCTAGTATCCAGATTTTTAAGTGCATGCACATTGTCTTAGACGATTGGTTTTTGAAGTTCGATCGGATCTACCAAGCTGATGTTGTCGCGCGGAAAAAGGAAACCTGAAGTGGTTATAAGTCTCTCCGAGTGGACAAAGCTAATGAGAGTGAAATCTTGTGATTGGTCAGAGCGAGTGAATGAGTGAGTGATTGAAAGAGCCACTGAGTGAATGAGTGAGTGATTGAAAGAGCCAATGAACGAGTAATTTAAAGAGCCACTGAGCAAGTGAGTGAGTGATTGAAAGAGCCAGTGAGTGAGTGAGTGAGTGATTGAAAGAGCCAATGAACGAGTAATTTAAAGAGCCACTGAGCAAGTGAGTGATTGAAAGAGTGAGTGAGTGATTGAAAGAGCCAATTAACGAGTAATTTAAAGAGCCACAGAGCGAGTGAGTAAGTGATTGAAAGAGCCACAGAGCGAGGGAGTGAGTGATGGAAAGAGCCACTGAGCGAGTGAGTGATTGAAAGAGCCACAGAGCGAGGGATTCAGTGATTGAAAGAGCCAGTGAACAAGTAATTTAAAGAGCCACTGAGCAAGAGAGTGAGTTATTGAAAGAGCCACAGAGCGAGGGAGTGAGTGATTTAAAGAGCCACAGAGCGAGTGAGTGAGTGATGGAAAGAGCCACTGAGCGAGTGAGTGATTGAAAGAGCCACAGAGCGAGTGAGTGAGTGATTGAAAGAGCCACTGAGCGAGTGAGTGATTGAAAGAGCCAGTGAACAAGTACGTGAATGAGATAGCGAGGCAGTGTGAGGGAGTAAGGAACAACTAATGTCGAGGTCTAAATGACGTCCAGTAGCCTGAGAGCAAGTTTGTCTGCGTGAGGAGGTAATCAGAACGAGACCGGGAGCACGCGACCCGCCCGTCCTTCTGGTGGAAACCGACCGAGAAGTGCTATTACCCTAACAGAACAGGATGAGGAGGGAACAGGACTCACCGCCTTCTAAATAACCAACATCCGCTTCAACGGCCGGATGACTCTAAGGCGTCACTCTCGTGTTAGACTTGCCTGCCTATGACGGGGAGATCGGGGTTCTAGTCCCGGTCGGGTCTACTGACTTCTTTCACTCCTCTGATGGTTTTACCCTCCACGAAAATGCGGGTAGACTTCCTCCAAATTAAACCTAGACATTACACATTAGTGTAATAAGATCATATGTGTAAAACCTGAATGGGTATTAAGACGCGGTGCTAAACTAAATCTTCGCTACCCTCATTCCTAACTTTTAGTTGTAGTGGTTATTAAATGTTGTATTTATGTATTCGTTCCCCGCGTCCCACAACCCGAGTTACACACACACACACCTATATATATATATATATACTACGTACTGGTAAGGATGAGGGAGGCAGAATTTAGAGACAAGCCAGACTAAATGACCACGTTACCAGCGGCTTGGGCGACACTTTAATCGAAAGTCTTAATACAGGAGAACTTTTTATAATTACAAGTCCAAGTAAAGGTATACCTACAAACATTCTAACCCACTTCGGTGGCCACGTGGTCTAACGCGCTACTCTCGTGTTGGACTAGACTACAGATTATGGGGAGATAGGGGTTTGATCCCGGCTGGGTGCACCAATAGTGTTTTTGTTTTTTCTAAATGTATTTCCACTCTCCCTCCACGCAAACGTTGGTGCACTTCAGCTCAATTAAACTTTTCTAATCCCTAACCTAGTAGTTTGATTAGTACGTAGGCGTATAACCCGAAGGGGTAGTAAGATGAGCTGCTAAAAAAATACATTCAAAAAATACAAATTTCGAACTAAGCATTTTTTATGAGTATTCACGCAGTTGGTACACAATAAATCAATAACCTCAAAATATGCTACATATAAACACACATATTTTATATACGCTACATATTAGACCTACACACACACAATTTAATATAGTCTACATACATGAAACATCAAGGAAAATGTAAACACAAAATACAAAAACTGGGAAAAAATAAGATACTATGAAAATTGCAGAATTAAATCATTGAGGGTGCGCAACGTGAAAATTGACGCCTTCCATTCTGGACTTCACGTTATTATATCATCACAAAAAAACAATGAGAGCCAAGCCAACACATTCCGTATTCTAGCTAACCCGCCCGTCCGCCGCCAGTTCTGAACTCTGTGCTTTGTCTTTTACTACGCGTCAATAACTCCAACTTTACTGTGGATTCACAGAAAAACAAGCGCAGAACATAAACGTGGTCACGTGACAAGCCTTAAGCCAATCAATCAAAAGATGTCTGCCTCATCGGCGCAAACTGTTCTGTTTAAGTTCAACTCATCTCTACTTCGCCCTCTCTGCCTGAGATGTTCGGCACAGAAGAGACAATCAAATCTCAGAACCAGCCATCTCAAGTCAGTGCGCATGCGCATTTGACAACGCATGGGCTCTATACAGCCGCAAGCAAGTTTTGTGAGGAGATTTGAAATAGCCCGTTAATGTAAAGTGTATGTATCGATATATTGGATTGTGCCACGACACAGCGTTATGATTTGAAAACATCCATCGGTAGAATGATCCAAAATATATGCTTAACCACTAGAAAATAGGATATGTTGATAATCAGCTGTTTTGAATTTGCTTTGCAATGCATCATGGGTCAACATAGTGTGAATTGTCGCGCCACTGAGGCAGATTCTGCTTTCTATTTTCGGCGAACGTGTAAATCAAGTTTTATGTTACATTCTTGGCATATGCTTTTAACCTGAACATACAGTAAGACGCAGCGCTAAAAAAAAGACGAAGCAGCTCCTAATATAACGAGTTTATTTTGTCTTATAGTGGGAATAATAATTTATGAACAACCTGTATCAAGGCGAAGAGTGAGAGAATCCTTTAATATTAATTATGTTAATCCTTTTCTCTTATGTTTTTTTAACACCGCATCCTACTACCCGTCCGGGTTATACACTTGTGTACTAATTACGCTAATGGTTTGAGGGATTAGGAAGGCTATATTTAGAGGAAGTGTACCCAAATTAGCGTGGAAGGAGAGTGGAAAACTATTTAGGGAAAACCACCCTCAGTACACCCGACTTAGATTCGAACCTCGGTCACCCCATCATCGGCAGTCAAGCTTACTGCGAGAGAAGTGCCTAAGACCATGCGGCCACCGAAGTGGGTTCTTAGGATTATTAATAGTTGATTTGATTTTCGCACCTCGTCTTACTATTGATCTGGTACATCCGGATATTCACAATTTTGGAGTAAGGGGGCAGGAAGACAGAATTTAGAGGGGACGCACCCACAATTGCGTGATATAGAGTGGGGAACCATTAATTAGGAAGACAAGCACCCACAAATACACCCGGCCAGGATTCAAACGCTAACACTTCCTGTAATTGGTAAATCAGACAAGATGAGCCTGACGCCTTTTGACACGTTCTTGTCAGTGCTGCTCAGTGTTCTGGAGGAAAGTACTTAGAGTGTAAATCCAGTCTCCCTTATACATATATATATATATATATATATCAATTGATATATTGGTCTGAGACCTTAGCTCAAACGGTAGAGCGGAAATGTATCATTGATGAAAATATGAGTTTACTCTTTCACATTGATAAATTGACGACCGTGGACTGGATGTTGTGCTTGTCCTAGTCTTAAATTATATCAAGCCGGCAGTGGAAAATATATGGCTTGAATAAAAAACTGACCTTAGCCACAGGCTGGAAACAGTAATGGATGTAAATCAGTTGATAAATCGCAAGGTATATATTACTGGCTACGATATATCGTTTCCGATACATTGAATGGTATTATTTTGGGTGAACTGGAACGGTGTTATTAATATGATTGCTCTTCTGTAATGCTATTCTTTGCCGATTTTACCTTTTTCATATTTTATTAAACTGTTAAAAAAAATCAGACAAGTTTAATAAAAAAAAATAGGCAAGTTAATAAAAATAGAGAAAATATCGTTCAATTTATTTTTACTCATGAGCCCTAAAGCCTAGTCCGATATTATAAAGTATATCAATAAATTAATCAATATACCATATACTAAAACATCAATATAAATATATCGATGCAGTTATAAATAAATCGATATACCGTCGCGATCCCTAATTGTGAGACATTCCCTACTTTGCTCGCTCAGGCCAACTAATTGCCGCTGACCACTACGACTGGACGTGAATACAGCCCCCCTCTTGTGGGACCCAGGATGACCTATTGGAGCGAGGAGACAGGTTCACGCGGAGGATGGTGCCTCCAACCTGTTGTTCAGTAGCCGCCCTGGTTCCGCGGTGTGAGGTAGAGAGAGACTTATACGAGCTTCACAACACGTGGGTCGCGAGCACAACAAGGCCCGACAGTGAAACCTCGCAAGTTTACGACTGACAGGAGGAACACAACACGTGGGTCGCGAGCACAACAAGGACCGACAGTGAAACCTCGCAAGTTTACGACTGACAGGAGGAACACAACACGTGGGTCGCGAGCACAACAAGGACCGACAGTGAGACCTCGTGAGTTTACGACTGACAGGAGGAACACAACACGTGGGTCGCGAGCACAACAAGGACCGACAGTGAAACCTCGCGAGTTTACGACTGACAGGAGGAACACAACACGTGGGTCGCGAGCACAACAAGGACCGACACTATCTTCACCCTTCATCCCCTCCCAATCTTCCAGCTAAACGAGAGTCAAATTGGGATAATAAGCTACGTTGGGGGGGTTGTTTATTTCGAGGCTGATTCACTTTGTGAGTGTACCATTAATATCACCGATCTCGGTTAGAAATGAGAACAAAATGTTCATGTAAATATTTATACTACGTTGCTTAACAGAACTGGAACAAAGTATTTATTGATATAATCAAGACAGTAATATCTATAAGCATATGTCTGTACGTGTACCAAAATGAAGGTGGTTATCTTAGTGAGACCCGAAACAATTCATCAGGCGTATGAGAGCTGTTTTTTAGCGGTAATTGACTCTATGCTGCTTATATCGATTGTTTTAGTGTCAGACACGAATTTGTTAACATACTCTATATGATAAAACATGTGTGCTCGAGTGTTGGTTGGACATATTTTCAAACGTTGGCGGCAGCGATCTCTAAAGTATATTATAGTGGTGTGTGTTGGTTAATTTCCATCTTCAGTGACAAGATGGTGTCAATTTCGTCCCAGAAATGCAAATTTTGCAGATTTAACAAGAGGATTAACACTATACAACTAATGAAAAAAGGTTGGTTTTTAAAGTTTTACTATTATTATTAATTATCAACGTGTAACTGGTTTTGTTTTTATCACCGCGTGTCTTACTACCTGATCAGGTTAAATGCATGCATGATAATTACTCTAATGGGGTAGGGATGAGAAAGGGAGCATTTTAGAGGTAATCTACCCGCATTTGCGTGGAAGGAGAGTGGTAAACCATTTAAGAAAAACCACCCTCAGTAGACCCGGCCAAAATCCTAGCCTTAATCTCCCCGTCTTCAGCAGGCCAGTCTAACCTACGAGTGACGACTTAGACTATTTTGCCACTGGAGTGGGGATCTAATATTGGTTTTAAAGGAGAGAATGTACAAAAAAAAAGTCAAACACCGAAGTTTTTAACTACCTAATCTATTGTGTAAGAATTGTGATGAAATACACACGCATTTGCGTGGAAGGAGAGTGGAGAACCGTATAGGAAAACACTACCCTTAGTACAAGCTTGGGTTCCTTATACTTACCAGTAGCCTAGACCGAACGAGCTCGACGCCTTAGCCTGTGTGTCCAGTGACGTGGATAGTTGTTAACAGCTGATAGGTCACTCAAATAATGGCTACACCCTCCCCTCCCCCCTTAGCACTCTATGCGTCTTACTACGCCTCCGGGCTATACGTGTAAGTGAAAATAGTGGGGTAGGGAGGAGAAAAGTTAAAAAAATCCGAAGAGATAATCCCGCATTTGCGAGGATAGAAGGTGGGAAACCATATATGAAAAATTAAAACTCAATGCAACCGGACAGGATTTGAAACACTGGCATGCTCCGTCATCACCAAAACCAGACAATATGCGACTGACGACTTTGTCGACGTGTCCGACCGTTGAGGTTTATAGTCACGTGATATTCTGCCTTCAAAACATGTTTACCAACTTTGATGTCAACATAACGTTTGAGATGCGGATGACTTGCGTAATTTTTTTTTTAATAATTGTTTCAAATGTCAGAAAAGGACAGTTATCGTTGAATCTATCTACTTAAATATGTCGCCTACTTGGTGATTTCTAAACTATTTTGAAAAGTGGGCTGCATAATAATTTGACGCACTTAAGTACAACACTATAAACACTTAGACGCCACTGTCCGAAATAGAAAGAGAGGGAAGAAAACGAACATTTCAGATTACGAGGCCTCGTGTTTACATGCTTATAACACTTACCCTCTTCCTCTGACGAACCTAAACACTCACTATACTATTTGTACCTGGACAACAAGTACATGCATTTCAAAATAAACTTTTCCTATTTCCTATTCTAGATATACATTTGCTTCCACCGACATTTTTAATCTACGTCCTGGCAGGAAATATCCATGTTCGTGAATAAACTAAAGAGCCCAAGCTGTAAACATTTTTTTTAAATACGTTTAAAAAAACTAATTCAAGAAAAAAAGTAATGACGATTTAAGACTATTTTTAAAATTATGTAAAATTTATGGTTTTTATTTCAATGTTATATCTTTAAAACTCGTCGAATAAAACGTATACACATTAACATGGGCAAAGCTATCTTGGTTTGCCGCTACGTCACTGGCAGGCAACGTCGGTTAAGATCACGCCAGAAAATGGATAAAGGTAATCCACGGTTGATTGAAATTAAAAAAGATTAGTTCAATATCGCACCGCTAGAAACACTAAAACTAGTCGTCCACTGGCTGCATTTTCCTCCGAATTTTGTTCGTCAGAAATCGGACGAATAGCTGCGAACGATCCGGTATCATTGAAAGGTATTGAAGGTCATCCACTGTACCCGAAGTAATTCGTGCGTCTTCGGACGAAAACATCCGAAGTACGAACTATCCCATCTCGATGGGATTCTTCGCAGTTATTCTGACGAATTGTATTTCATAGTGCCTAGTTCAGGACATATTCCACATGGATGTTGAGAAACGTATAATTTTGACATAAGGGAATTTTCACCCGGAGTAGTATTCCAGAGGTAATATATTGTGTACAAAGAAAAAGTCTTTTTATTTGTACAGTTCTCGTGAGCAAAAATATGTTTTGAATTTATCTCTGATAACAAATGCAGAACTGGTGCCTTTATTTTCACCTAGTGTATCAAATATACTGTTTCCCGAATGTGTTTGTTGGAAAGTATATGAGGCTACTTGCTCTTCACCCTTTTTTTTTATTAATTATTATAATGTTATGCAACAAGCGCATACATATAACACTTTTATTGGCACAGTCAGGCTTTACTTCAATTGCTTTTTTACATTAGTCTCAATTTGCTATTAATAATGTCAACCGAACATTCAACAAGCTGTATTCGAGACAGGCGGTCATTGAAAATGGTTTCTGTTGGTCCAAGTGTTGATACTGGTAAAGGTCTCATGAAGTCAGATTTCAGTGGATATGCTTCCTCTCCCAAAATAACACTAGGTATTGAAATATTTGTTTCTGGTAGTGAGTTTTGTCGTCCAACACCAAATGCTCATGTTTCAAGATTTTTGGAAAGGTTTGAATGAGAAAAAACACCACCACTACTTTCTTTGCTATATGCTCCTACATCAGTTGGAATAAACTTGTAATTTGGCCCTGCAACCGCTTGTGAAACGATTAAAAAATACGGTTTATAATTGCGATTCATGCTGCCTGAGTGCTTTGGATTGTTTATGCTTATGTGTTTCCCGTCTGTACATCCAACACAATTTGGGGAGTTCCACTTATTCAAGAATCCTTCAGTTATAGACATAATATCATCGTCTCTTGTAAATGGGATACGTACAGCATCCAATGCATCCCAAATAGCCTTACATGTTTTATGAACAAGTCTTCTAACCATGGTGTCTGAAATTCTAAAGGAATATCCCAATGTCTTGAACGAGAAGCCTGTTGTCAAGTACCTACAAAATTAACTTATTTTAGATTTTTAAATCTACATACTACTTATTAGTCTTAATATAAAAATAAATATTATAAATAGGTTTGGATGGGATTGGCATTTCAACTGCGGGATGGTAACGGTAAATGAGTTAAAAATAAATAATCATGTTACAATGAAATTCTTGTGTTATTACGAATAAAATTATACAAAGTTTACTATTGCAACCATTGTATAACTTACCTCAGAGTCACAATGAAATTTTTTATGGTGGGATGATTTCATTAAAATTTGAAAATTATATTAATGGTGGGCTAATGGCGTTTAAAATATAATCAAAAGCATCTTGATTCATTCGATTCACGATTGTTTCCAGAAATAAAATCGTGGGTGACCGATTAGCATATGATACATTCGTTTCCAATGGATGAACCACAGATTCGAAATCTGACGAGTTTGTTTCTTCCAATTTCTGACGAATTAATTCTGACAAAAACACAGTCAGTGGACGACTAGCCTACACGTTGATGTGATTGACGGAAGAAAATGGGGGGAGGGAAGTCCCAATATTTTATCCTTTCCCTTAAATCATTAAATCATAATCATAAACCAAACTTGGTTGACGAAAACACTCAGTGCAGTCTATTCAATGGCGCAACCGGGGGAGGGAACAAATAGGGCAGTTGCCCCCCCTCTGCACCCCAGGGCCTGAAATTTATCTTCAAAAACTTGCCAGCAAAATACCACTCCAAATAGCTTCTAGAGCATCAATTTTTCAAAAAAATTCCAAGGTAAGACCATTTAAAATATTTTCTAGAGATAGATAATTTAAAAAAAAATTCCGAACAAGGTCTTCTTCCTAAAAGCTTATAGATTCATCTAAATATTTAAAAATTTCAAACGAAAGACCAGTCCGAATATCTTCTAGATGGATCAATTTTTCTTGAAACATTTTCTTTGAAAGGATTCTTTAACTTATTTTAGGTTGGAGGGGAAAACTTTATTTATTTTAACTGGCTCCTCCCCCCTACTAAAATAGGGTTCAGCCACCACTGACCATTCTCTTCAAGTAAAACACTAAAACTGTCCCGGTTTGTGGGTGAAAAACTATGGTAAGCCTACCGTTACACAAGTTAAAAGTGCCCCAAAAGTTACAAAATTGGAAAGAGTACTTGAAAAATAGTTTTGATACAATGTACCTAAACCAAGATCACTTATACTATTGAAATCACTGACCTAAGCTATCATAAAAAAAATTGAAATAAAATTCACAGGCATTTATTAGTATTAAATTGTCTTCGCCTCCAGTGGTTATGAATTTGTGCCCCCTAAATCCCCCCCTCCCCACCGAAATTTAATTCTGGACACAGCCTTGATTGTTTGCCTCCCCCAAAGAAAATTTTAGGGTGCAGCACTGGGTCGGCTAGATTAAATCCCTGGGCCATAGTCATGCGTACTGACCCCTCTTCTCTCGCTAGCGGTAATGTCCTCATTAGTAATATAATATTTCAGATGGATACGGAGATAAACTTGTTTTTCAAAACTTACCTCCCTCTCCTCACCTCCCGCAAGATGAAGGATCGCTAAAGTGTATGTCCAGATTGTGTGGGCGTATGAGAGCATAACGACACGCTACAAACCTCCGCGCATGCGCAATACACGCACGATCAGGGCAACATGCTGATATTCCACGATAGTTACGTTCAATGTATACATTCACCAAGATGTTTCCAGCCTACCGAATAAAACTAGTGGTTTTTAATTAACCTTCTTGGTTAATTTGAAGCTATTTTGCGAAGCGGGCCGCATCATAACCTGACGCATCTAAGCAGTCTAATCACAATCACAGTTTCACGCCAATGTACGAAATAGAAAGAGAGGGAAGAAAATGAGTGGTTCACCCTTTGAGGCCTTTTGTTTATCTGCTTATAGCACTTTCCCTCTTTCTATAACGAGTATAAACACTTGACTATTTGCGCCTGGACAGCTGTGACTTTCATTTCAAGATTAAATTTTCCCTGTTCCTTATTCTAGATAGATACTTGCTTCCACGGACTTTTTTAATTTACATCCTGGCAGGAAGATTCCTTCTGGACATTTTCCGTGAGTAAACTAAATAGCCCGAGCCATAAAAAAAAGTTAAAAAAAAAGATCCAAAACATATTGTTATGATATATTTTATTTTAGAAGGTTCTGATATGACCTTGAAAAAAATTAATATTTGTTTGAAGAAGGTTGGACCTATGTTTCTAAACATTACTTTGATCTTAGAACTGAGACATTTAACATTAATTTTATTTGAAAACAAACTAATTTACATTTTACATAAATTTTCGAAATTATAAAACTTAATATGTAAGGCTTATCCTATAGAGACCTTTCAACTCACTTTAGGGTGAACCATATTTTGAAATAACAAACAACCACTTTTAAAACAATGGGGCGGGGGGGGGGGGGTTTTTTAACCCCTCCCCCCCCCCCCCACCCCCCGTTTGGGGGCCCCCCTAACCCCTTCTCCTTTACACCCCTATATGTTTATAAAGA
>CABFWO010001612.1:143630-154823 GCA_902155825.1 Timema genevievae
GGGGGGGGGAGGGGAGGCTGGCCCGCGCTACTTTCTACATTACTTTGTAAAGTGCGGCGTCATGCGACCGACGGACTGTCTCGCAACTTCCTTCTGACGTCGTCGGCGGCGGCGATTTCCCTTCCTTCGGGGTCGAGTACTATTCAATGAGACCAACTTCAGGTTAGCAACGTTGCCTACCTGGATGAATTCCCTTCCTCCGGGGTCGAGTACTATTCAATGAGACCAACTTCAGGTTAGCAACGTTGCCTACCTGGGTGAATTCCCTTCCTCCGGGGTCGAGTACTATTCAATGAGACCAACTTCAGGTTAGCAACGTTGCCTACTTGGGTGAATTCGAAGCGGGTTGCATCTTAGCTTGACACATTCTAAGCACTCTTAACACTCAAAGCACCATTACACAATATATAAACTAGTGTACGAAATATAAGGAGAGGGAATAAAATGAGCATTTCACCCTGTGAGGCCTCTTGTTTATCTGCTGATAGCACTTGAACTCTTTCAAAAGGCGCCCATGTGGGTTTGCAAAATGGGAGGTTATTTTATAATGTTTATCTCTGGTAGCTAGAATATTGATGATTCTAAGTTGTTAATAGCAAATTGTAGCCAAGTACCAAATAGGAGCGTAGAATGGATCTTTGGGAATAGAATGATGTCATTTAATAAGTCACAACACAAATTGTATTGTCATTTGTATATTCCTCCTCCCCTATTTGTTCTCTTACTGCCGCACAGCTCTACAGGAACGTTATAAACCCACTTGTTTTCTGGAGTTTAGGAATCTTTGCTCGACTATTTTAGTGACCTAAGGGGTGCCGACACTTGGAGAAGTCGTTTGTTGACCAAACACTCACAAGGCCATGTTGTCTTGTGAGTGAAGCCACTTGTGGTTGGAGGAGGACAGGTTCGCATCTTTGGGGAAACAAACCTCTCCCTCGTACCAAACTGGTCACCCGAGGTCAGATCATATCTCCGTTACTCGCAATGACTACTTATTTTATCTTGCCGTCTCTCAGGTGTACTTTGGAGTCGTGAGAAGTGTCGAGAGCTCTGGGTAGCTGGGAATTCACCTAAAAACAAGAGCACAACTTAAATGTGGTCACGTGACGAGCTATAAGCCAATCACAAGAAATCAGCGTGAACTGCTTGGATAATTCTGCATTAGTAGAAACAATCTCAGCGTTGTCCGTGCTTCTAATTAAAATCTGCGCGTGAGAGCCAATCATGTTTCAAAACCAAACCAATTCAATCAATCGCACATGCGCCTAAACCAACCAACTCATACGCGCAATAGACTAGACCAACCAACTCATACGCGCAATAGACTAGACCAACCAACTCATACGCGCACTAACCTAGACCAACCAACTCATACGCGCACTAGACTAGACCAACCAACTCATCCACGCACTAGACTAGACCAACCAACTCATCCACGCACTAGACTAGACCAACCAACTCATCCGCGCACTAGACTAGACCAACCAACTCATCCACGCACTAGACTAGACCAACCAACTCATCCGCGCACTAGACTAGACCAACCAACTCATCCACGCACTAGACTAGACCAACCAACTCATCCGCGCACTAGACTAGACCAACCAACTCATCCACGCACTAGACTAGACCAACCAACTCATCCGCGCACTAGACTAGACCAACCAACTCATCCACGCACTAGACTAGACCAACCAACTCATCCGCGCACTAGACTAGACCAACCAACTCATCCACGCACTAGACTAGACCAACCAACTCATCCGCGCACTAGACTAGACCAACCAACTCATCCACGCACTAGACTAGACCAACCAACTCATCCGCGCACTAGACTAGACCAACCAACTCATCCACGCACTAGACTAGACCAACCAACTCATCCGCGCACTAGACTAGACCAACCAACTCATCCACGCACTAGACTAGACCAACCAACTCATCCGCGCACTAGACTAGACCAACCAACTCATCCACGCACTAGACTAGACCAACCAACTCATCCGCGCACTAGACTAGACCAACCAACTCATCCACGCACTAGACTAGACCAACCAACTCATCCGCGCACTAGACTAGACCAACCAACTCATCCACGCACTAGACTAGACCAACCAACTCATCCGCGCACTAGACTAGACCAACCAACTCATCCACGCACTAGACTAGACCAACCAACTCATCCGCGCACTAGACTAGACCAACCAACTCATCCACGCACTAGACTAGACCAACCAACTCATCCGCGCACTAGACTAGACCAACCAACTCATCCACGCACTAGACTAGACCAACCAACTCATCCGCGCACTAGACTAGACCAACCAACTCATCCACGCACTAGACTAGACCAACCAACTCATCCGCGCACTAGACTAGACCAACCAACTCATCCACGCACTAGACTAGACCAACCAACTCATCCGCGCACTAGACTAGACCAACCAACTCATCCACGCACTAGACTAGACCAACCAACTCATCCGCGCACTAGACTAGACCAACCAACTCATCCACGCACTAGACTAGACCAACCAACTCATCCGCGCACTAGACTAGACCAACCAACTCATCCACGCACTAGACTAGACCAACCAACTCATCCGCGCACTAGACTAGACCAACCAACTCATCCACGCACTAGACTAGACCAACCAACTCATCCGCGCACTAGACTAGACCAACCAACTCATCCACGCACTAGACTAGACCAACCAACTCATCCGCGCACTAGACTAGACCAACCAACTCATCCACGCACTAGACTAGACCAACCAACTCATCCACGCACTAGACTAGACCAACCAACTCATACGCGCACTAGACTAGACCAACCAACTCATACGCGCACTAGACTAGACCAACCAACTCATCCACGCACTAGCCTACAGAGTGAGATACAAACAGACAGCTGCATATACGGTTGGGGTATTATTTGAAATAACTCGACCAAATGAAGGCGTGTGAGCGGTTTTCGTTTTGTGTTGATTTGTTTCGCTTCACAACACAAGAAAAAAGAAATATCCATCGTAACAGTGACTTAAACGATTAGTTTATCCATTTTACAACTAAATGTATTGATAATCAGCCGTTTAAAGTTAGTGTCGCGAAGCATCATGGTACATGTCTGAGAGCGTGTGAATTGCTGCGTCACTCGAGCAGATTCTGATCTAAGTTTTCAGCCAACGTGAGAATAAAGCTTTATTGAACGTGCAGACAAAATGTGCAGCTATGTAATATAATTGTGCACTTCTAAAAAACAATTTTGTGTAGTTTAAAAAACATGCCTTTGGGATAGAAATTATAAAAGATAGAAATAAGATAAAGAGTTAATAGTTATTGATCCTAGTCTGGTACCTTCCATCTTTCTATCTTAAAATTGTCTCGTAGTATTTGTAACTCTTAACATACATGGAAATACTTCAGTGGTTTAATGGTCTAAGGTGTAACACTTTCAACAAACTGGACTGTTGGTGACTGGAAGATCTGGATTTTAATCCCTGCCGGTTGTAATTAAGGTGGGTTTTTTTTCTCCTAAATGGCTTTCCACTCTCTTTTTCCACGCAAACCCCAGTGTACTCACCTTAAATTCACTCATCTTTAAATTATACCTAACTCGTCCCTACCCCTAAATGTAAATAGATGGGTAGTAAGACATGATGTACGGAGGAAAAAATACTTTAATTTTATCACATATTTATGAATGAAAGTGTTCTTTTCAATTCATTCATCAGTTTGAAAAATTGTCGCCAAAATACTTTTTTTACTTTCTCACTGCCTTACAGGTATAGAAAGTATTGTGATCGTCAAAAAAATCGAATTCGAGATTTTGATGAATGTTGACGTTTCATGACCCCTTGGACCCCAAAAAGTGTTTTTTGCAATTCCGACTGTCTGTGTGTCCGTTTAACCCGAAAATTTAGAGTAGTTTAATAAAGGGCAAAAAAGGAAAAATAGATTTTCTCAAGATCGGCTCTAAAGATTTTGATTAAAATTCGTATCTAGGCGTTGATTAAGATTATTAATACAATGAATATTTTCATTTTTCCATTAAATTAATTTTAGGGTGCCTTACAAAAGCAGAAATTGCTGTATCTATGCAACTATTTGAGATACAAAATAACTTATCATTGCAAAATTGTATTACTATTAAAAATAAAAAACTTTTATTTGAAATATATCTTTGTAAAACCAAAAGTTTCGGAGATAATGGCAAATATATTAATACAATTTTGTGATCTTTAGTTGTACAGCGATACTACTTAAGTTTTAACGGAATAATTCTCTAATACCTTAGAGTAAGTAAATAAGTAAGTATCTCAAAAAGTTTATGTTCTTTTTCTTTTAACCTCTTAGGGAAAATGTTTGTACAACAAAGATATATCTCTATCATTTTAGACTCAATATTCAATATTTACCTTTTTTATTGATATAAATTTATAAACGAGGAATTTAATAGCAATGTGATAACCATAAGATGCGCAACCCCTAATAAAATGTCGAAAATAGCTCGGGTTTGCTAGTGTATAATATTTCGTTTCACATATATTAAGAGTTTTGAGTAAATATCTCCATTTTTAAACAATGGAGTGAGAAAGTCCGTGTGGAGTTCCGTGCCATTTTTTTTTCTCTGATAACGTCTACATTATCTTTCATAGTTTGTTTTACTTTCTCTAGACACCTCGAAGGGAGAAATTATGGTGATCGACTAAAAATTATTAATTCAAAATTTTGCTAAATATTGACGTTTCATGACCCCCTGGGGTTTTTGCGATGCCATCTGTTTGTCTTTACCTCGGGATGGAGCTGAAACTATTTTACTGATTGGCCTAAAACTTGGTATCATAAGGTCTCCCCGAGGGGTTTTTTGAATTAGATATCTAACCCAAAGTTTAAGGGTAGTTTACTGAAGGATGAAAAGAGAAAAAAATCGAGCTTCTCGAAATTCGCTCTAACGATTTTGGTTCTATTTTACATCTAGACATTGTTTATTATTGTAAACAAGATGACAATTCTCATTTTCTCTTTAAAATGAGTTTGAGGATACTTTACATGAGGGAAATTTTCCAATTTTCATAATTTTTTTCGCAACCATTTGATATATGAAATAACTTATCATTGAAAAATTCTGGTAGACCCTACTATTAAAGATAAAAATCTTTTATTTAAAATATATTTTTATAAAACCCATAATTTCTGAGATATAAGCAAATATATAATATAGTTTTTAATTATTCGGCTCTTTGAAAATTAATTTGATTCTTATTCTCTTTGGTGGAAAAGATGTTTCTCTTTTATCAGTTTTTCTGTAACAATGTTCCTAGTTCCTGATGCCATAGAGTAAATAAGTAACAGTGTATATTATTTCATTTATGTTCTTTGGTGTAGTATTTCTACAACAATGCATAGACCTATTATTTCGCTACACCAATCTTACGAGTTTTTAGTAAATGTTTTTAAGATAAAAGCGGGAAAAAGTCTGTGCGGTACACCGTACCATTTATTTTATTTTTTTCTTTGCAGACCATTGATCGTGAAACCAACAACGGAGAGCCTATGTCAGCCATTGAAAAGTACAAGGAAAAATTATCAAAATACCTTCTTCTCTTTTCCTCTTAAATAAGGACAGAAACGAGTTCGCAGCCTTTCAAAGGATCGCCTAGAAATTTGTATGGAAATGCTCAGTTTAAAAAAGAGATGACTCCATCCACGTTCATACCACCATTATACCACATTCATACCATGATTATACCACGTTTATAAAACTGGTATTAACATTAAGAGATACTCACAAATTCGCTTGAAAATATTAGATCCGTCTCCAAAGATATCAAAACTAAATAAACTAAACAGTTTGTAAAATTCTTAATTTATATATTAAAAAAACACGGCACGAGAGTGTAAACTGTGCATAACACACTGCGTTAACATATATATGCTAACATAATATGTTATTAACACTTAAAAGACATGAGACAATGATTTTTAATATTTATAGGTCATCTAAACTCCTCGGATTGTTTTTTAAAAACTAAGATTTTGCGTCTTACTTTGTATTCCAGAGGTTGTTTAATTAATATTTCTCTAAACATCATGTTTGTAAATAATAACACATTTTATAAAAGTTTTGAAAAATAACAGTAACGTTTACTTTAATTACATTTATTATTATTATTTTCTTGGACAGTTGACAAGACTTTATTTAGGTAGCGGTTTAAATTCCACTGGAAATAACGTTCGGTAGATGAGCTTCTCAAGTTTAATTTGGTTTGAAACAAACAGTCTGAAATATATATTTTTTAAACTGACATTAGTATAAAATAATATTTATTATTTATAAAGTGGCGTTGAAATATGTCATCCCAGTATTTGATACAATTAGAAATTAGATAGATGGAACTATTTCTGGGAAAACGCAAGTCTCAGTATTTTGGTTATGTTTGTTTTTTTATAGAATTTATTTATTATATGACTTGAAGAAATATTTTTTTGAAATGGCCAATTTCTCTGAACGGTTTGTAAAAATGTCACGAAATGTTTTGGTAAAATATTGAGAAAAAAATTATTGTGTGTGTGACTAAAAAGAGGGAAGATGGTAGAAACAAACGAATCATGAACTCATTTTACAAAATAATATATTAAATAATGAACTAATTTGTTTTAAATATGAGCAAGAGTATTTCAAATTTTTCTGCTAAGAGAACTGAAAAATGGGGAGAAGAAATTTAAAAAAATACAGACCATTTATATTTCACAAAAAAAAATTTGTAGTAATTTAGGAAAATATATTTAAGCTTTTTTTAAGTTGGTAATTTGACATTATTGAACAAAATTACAGAGTACAGATAAGTTTTCTATTTTTTTTTAAATCGTGTATTAATTAACTATGGTCAGCCCCCCTTTACCCGATAAAGAAGCCCCCCTGTCGTGACAACATGGGTAACGTGCTGAGCCTCCAACCCGGGGTACTCGGTTCGAGACCGGACACTAACCGCGTCCTGTTCCTCATCCTGCTCCTGCACCGCTACTGGCACGGGGTCCTGGCGGCCAACGCCACCTCCTCCACACCCTGCAACAAGGACGGGGGCGGAGCGCCGGGAGAGACGCCCCAAGACGCCCCGAGGGTGCTGGTCGTGGAGGAGGAGTTCTCCGTGATGGGCTCCCAGAGGTCCCTCTGCGGCTGCAGCTGGTGCGACGACCCGGACACCAGATGTCACTACACGTGAGTACCAGCGGCCTCGGACGTGCTCGCGAGGCTACTATAGACATTATTATTATTATTATTATGAGGCATTTAACGGGCACTTTCTGAACTGTATGATTATATCATCACACGACTTATAACTAGTTTAAATCTTTAACATGCACAACGACCAGCCCCCCTGTCATTAATTCATCATTGTGTAAAGGGGGAACCCATATTTCACGAGTGTTAGTCGGGAATCGAACCCAGGACACAAAATTCAACTGATAGAAACGCTACCGTGATGTCTTGTTTTATACAAGGCGGCGGAGATAAGAGGAGAAAAATAAAGTACAAAAAAATAAATAAAACATAGCTAAGCTAGGCTAAGCTATCTAGTTATGTTTAATCTGTAGTATGTCCCTAAATTATTGGCTCCATCACGAAACTTAATATTATATTCGTTATTTAATGAGCTATATAAAACCAGTTTGCGATAACTTGAGAAATAAAGACGGAAAAATAATAAGTTTTGTTTTTTTACCGTAAACAGTTTTAAGATAACTCCTAAAGTAGCGAATTTATGAAGGCTAATAATGGGGTGAATAATTTGTTAATACCTCTGTGTGTGTGTGTGTGTGTGTGTGTGTGTGTGTGTGTACGTATGTGTATGTATATATAGCCCTGCATCTTGATACAGTCTAATTTCACAGAAAGAGGCCTTTAAAAAAAACACAGACATATTTTAGGGCCAATAATAATCACAAGGTACAATTTCACTAACGATATTTTAATGGTATTAATACTATCTATCTTAAGTGACAGTTTACGATCACAGAATTTACGTATTAATACCTTAAAGTAGATATAATAAGCTTTTCATCTGTCAAATAAGGCCCTTCCTACGAAAATTGAACTGTTTAGTTACACAAATGGGGCTACGACCCCCAATAATATACAAGGGGAAGGGGGAATGAGGAGGGGGTTGCTAATGAGGCTCGTATGGCCCCTTTTAAATAAAAATATTAAGACGATTCCCGTGCTTATTTTTTCATTTTTACTAACCTACAATTTAAACTGTCGCCGTAAAAAAATTATTTAGGTTTCCTCTTATTATTAATGATTATTATTAATATTCTTATCTTTACAATGCTAATAGTAAATACATTGCCTCTATTTCTAATAAAGATGTCAATTGTGGAGCTTCAAAACCACTAAAACAATCCTCAACTATCTCAGAATGTTCGGTTCTAAAAGAATGTAAAGCACCCTCCGCTATCCTATCATTGTTACATAAACATAATTTACAGGATTATTTAAGTCTTAAGGTTTTGATAGTAAAACTTCAATTTAAAAAAACTCGATAAAATTGTTTGTATAACCATGAAAATATCGTGGAAGTTTTCCAAAAATATTTTATCCACAAATATTAATTATACATTTCCGAAAGTACAGCAAATTTTAACAAAAAATAAATACAATGCTAGCATTAAAATTTAAGCCAAAAGTGGTCAATGTATCCTTAATCTAAGACCTGTGATATTTCACGTGAAACAACTTTGAAAATAATTTAATTTTAACTTTTCCTTAATTTTTTATGAAATTATTGAACTTAAAATGTAAGATTTTTTATCATGTTGACACCTATCACCACCATTTTGGCGTGAAACGTATCTTGAAGTAGCAGATAGCTTCTTAATAACGCAGGATTTCTAAACATCTGCAACGCATCTCAGCGCTCCAATAAGTGGCCCTTTATTGATGAAACAAAAGGCGCACCTTGTAAGTAGACTTCCCGCAACCCAGTTATGTTGAATATGTTGCACGCGTGGTCTTAGTTAGCTGTATTGACTTGCTAGTTGAACATTATGTGCTGCCACCTCTTAGCGTTATGAAGTACTATGTGCTGCTACCTCTTAGTGGCATGAAGTACTATGTGCTGCTACCTCTTGGCATAATAAAGTACTATTAAATTAAGGCTTTAAGTAGTTTTACGTTTAGGAAACAGATGGCACAAGCATGCTTCTATAAATTCGTGAAACTAAATGCTGTGTTGCATATATACACCTTCTATGTGTAGCAAAATATATAACTAAGGGCAATATTACATTGTTATGTTTCTTTTATTATAATAAATATGAGTCTACTACCACTCTAAGGTAAATCAAATTTACGTTAGCTTATGATGTCATGAATTTAAATAATGATTCATTTAAATAGTTCTACCTCTTAGGTGTCTTTATTAATAATTTTTTTTAAATTTACTTTAGATATTTAACGTGCACTTTCTAAATCGATTGATTATATCAGCACACGACTTATATACTAACTTAAATCTATACCAGACACAATTTAACATAAGCCGTTAGGTCATCATTATGAAAGAGGTAGGCCACATTTCAGCAATGATCCATTTTCCAGCTATGCCAGGAATTAAACCCGGGACCCTTAGCTCAGTAGACAGACACACTACCGACTGAGCCAAGATGTTGGACAATTTATAGTCAGTTGTATAATATTAGTGAAATGAGTGTTTATATTTACAAGTGATAGGCTGTAAAATTATTTAGAAACGTATTAGAGCTAAAGATGAAAAATAAAAATTATTTTTTAAATGCTTTCTAGGATAACTTATGGATAACATTATTAGTCTTTAAACAAACCTTTTTTTTTCGAGCTAAAATTTAAATGTATCTAACAATGTAAATTTTAATTCAGTATTTTATGCTAATTTAGAGTGTCAAACACGATAAATCACATTTTGTTTAAATAGTAGCGGCAAAAAAAAAATTAAAACTACAAAAACTAAATTAAAAGGCCTATTTAGCAATTTGCTTCATAAGGAAGAATAACTATGTGTTGACCACTTTTGATTTAAATTAATTTTATTTCACATTTTAACCTGTTACATAATTTTTACTTTATGTATTACAATTCCAAACTTCTTTATTCTATAGTTTGATTATTACTTTACTAATGAAAGTTTATGTTTAAACAATATTTGTTCAAAATAGATTGACAACTTTGGCTAGCTTCAAACATTAAAACAAAAAACTATTTTATAAAATCTGTTACCCCAATTTGAACCAATGTTTGTGGCACAAAAACTAAAGGCCCACTACTTTTCAAAGGTTTAGCATAATTAGCTCTTTATATTACTTTTTGATCCATTCATAAGTTACATTTTACGCGCTTTATATTTGAAATTGTGGTTTAGCAGAAAGTCGAAGTTTTAATCTAACGTGTTCTCGTTGAAGGTATCGGAGTTAAACAATTTGTTTTAGCACCGCGTCTTACTACCCGTTCGGGCTATACGCTTATGTACTAATTACACTAATGGTTATAGGGATAGGGGAGATTATATTTATAGGAAGTGTATACACATTTGCGTGAAGGGAGAGTGGAAAATTATTTTGGAATAACAACCCTCAATACACCCAAACTAGATTCGAACATCGATGTCCCTGACATCGGCAGTCCAGTCTATTGCGAGAGTAGCGCGTTAGACCACGCGGCCACCGAAGTTGGTTTAGATTAGTTAAAAGATCATAAAGATTAGACATAAGAAATAAACAAAGGAATAGTTGTTGACTCACTTAAAAGGAGCCTGCATAGGAGGTCACGTGGTATAAGGAGTGGAGATATTAATAAATTATATTGTCTATTATCGGGAGGTCAAGGGTTCGAATTTTGACTGGGTTAATTGGGAGATGGTTTTCTCAACCTTACATAAGGCCGATAGACACAGAATGCTAAGCTAAGCTAAGTTAAGCTGTTTTGTGCTGTCCTCTGCTAAGACGTTGTCAATTTGGTTTCACACTCATTGCTAAGCTGTGCTGTGCTGTCCTCTGCTAAGACGTTGTCAATTTGGTTTCACACTCATTGCTAAGCTATGCTGTGCTGTCCTATGCTAAGACTTTGTCAATTTGGTTTCACACTCATTGCTAAGCTGTGCTGTGCTGTCCTCTGCTAAGACGTTGTCAATTTGGTTTCACACTCATTGCTAAGCT